>JZKD02S1594746.1:0-10070 GCA_000966675.3 Picea glauca | reverse complement strand
ACATGTTGGGTACATGGTTGAGACAAGTAGTTGATGAGTTGGCACATACATGAGGTGTATAGTTGATGATGTTGGTACATCTTGATGAGTCATAGTTTATGTGTATTTGATTCATTATTGGTACATATTTGGTGTATGTTTTATGCACTCATTGATGGTACAGGTTGAGGTACAGGTCGGTGCATGGTAGATGCACTTGTTTATGGTACAGGTTGATTATAGGTTGTTTGGACAGGTTATTGTGACGGGTTATTTGTACAGGTTTGATGTATGGTTGATGCACTTGTTTATGGTACAAGTTGAGGTACATGTTGGAACAGGTTATTGGTACAGGTTGTTACAGGTTGTCTGGTACAGCTTTACAACACTATATCTCACAGTGATAGTGTGGAAGTGGTTCCATCATTCTACTTCTATGTCAGGGTGGTTGGACAGGGAAAGGACAGGTGGTTGTAGCCACCTTCTGGTTGTATCCAGAGAAAATAGGGGGTTGTATCCTCTTTCTGGATGTAGCCAAAGAATTGGGGATTTGGAGCTTCCCTCAGGTTGTAGCCTGAGAAACTAGGGGGTTGGAGCCTCCTTCCAATTACAGCTGGAAAACAAAGAAAGTTGGTGCTTCCAATGAATGTAATTCTTATAGACATATAAGAAAAATCATTATGTGGCTATCTCCCGCTTTGGGTTTCCACGTAAAACACTGGTGTATTGTGTATGTGTATGATTGATCATTTGTTCATTGTTTATTTACTCTGCAACTATTGGATGATAATGCTACATTGATATAACACTTGCATTTTGTGGTTAAAAAGAATTCAATTCCTCTATTACTAGTTCTCCCCCCCTCTCATTAATCCAACAACTAATATGAAAATGAAGGTATTACTGATCGATTTACAAGTTAGTTTATGTATTTAAATTGCATTTGGATCGATAATGTTGATACATAAACAAATAATACGGAAATGAATAAATAAGAATTGTGAAATTGAAGAATAATATCAGAAAAATAAGAGAAGAGACAAAGACTCAAATTGATGATGGAGTTCACCCCTCCTGGGCTACATCTCCAGGTTTGCTTCCAATGTGAGTGACGGCTTCATTATTGATGTCAAATGTTGAAATTGCATCAAAAAAAATTCTCAACCCGCATACATTTTTGTCTCCAACTCTACTAGGCTCTAGCTAAAACCCACTACTCCAATGTCTTCTATGTAGGGAATATATCTGCATTTACATAGGAATTCCTCCCAAAAATCCACTCTCTCATGACAAAAAAATACCCTTTTTAAAATACAAAAAGGTCCATGGCTAATTTGGTATTAGATACAACTTTAATGGGATCGAAAATATTCAATTATATGGTATATCCCAAAAATATTGTAATATCCATGCATAATGGGCTTGATCGACTTTTTAATGACTTTAAGTCTTACCCAATCCATTTGAAATGAGACATAAAATATATGATTAAATAACCATATACCAATATAGTCATAATATATCTTCGACCTTTTTTATGGGCTTTTATTTATTTGGTTGACCAAACAATATAGCCATATATAATCTATAAATATTATCTTGGATTTGTTTTTATGCCATATAACATATAATAATAATNCACTTGTGCACACTACAATCCACCACATGTCATCTCTACACTTTTCCACGTGTTTTCATCAGAACTTGCCACTTATCCACACTGTAAGTCACCATGTGTCATCTCTGTCATGTTGACTTTTTTTTATTGTCGATCAACAACTTCAAAACATCATAACTTCTTCATATGAAGTCAGATTGAGATGAAATTTGCACCATTGGAAATCTCTCGCTAAGCTCTACGCAATGGTACAATTTTTTTCAACATTAGCAAGTTTTCATATTTGAACAATCACAGATCCTCCTGGATCGTTCCTCCCCACCGGGAAGCTTTTGAACCACCAAAAGTATGATTTATTCATAAATAAAATGAGGGTATTGCCTCCCCGCTTGTATGGTATATGTTCCCCATGCTTGGACCACTTGTCTCATTACAATAAGAGGAATAACAAAGACAAAATATGATATGATTTTGCTAACCATTCTTGTTCTTTCACCACTACCTGCATTCATTGCTTCTACTACAAACCATGCACAACACATCATTAGTACTAGTGAATACATAGACGTAACTAAAAATGAATGAACAACATTCCTACTCTACTCTATAAAATCCCTGACTCTTGCATACAATGAACCTTCATGTGGCATATTTGGTGATTCTTGAAACCTTTCAGAACTAGGAGAAAATTTGAGTATTTCATTATTACATTCAATATCAACCCCTTTACTTCCTTTTGCAGACATTAGAGACACATTTTTTCTTTCATCTATAACACTTTTAAGTTGTTATGTAGTGACAAGAGAGAGGTTACTCTTCATGCAATGAGCTCTTACAATAAATTTGATTCCATCTTTAAGAAGATGATATCTATTCTCTTCTATGAATAAAATGGATTTCCTATCAAATAAATGTGGGCTTCCCAATACAATACCACATATGTCAAGAGGAACCACATCCAATACAACTTCATCAACAAATTTTGATGTGATAGAAAATTTAAGTTTGCATTGTCTTGTTACTGGTAGTTTTTCCTTATCACATACCCAACCAAGAGAGTAAGGTTTCTTGTGAGGTTGTGTTTCCAATCCAATTTTCTTGACAACAACTTCAGATATTAGATTTACTTGGGAATGAGGATCAAAAAGAGTATCAACTTTAGTATGTTTAGTGATCACCCTTATGTGAAAAAGCTCACTTCTTCTTTCAGAGTTGTGAAATGAAAATGAAAATATGGTATACCTCATATTCCTACAGTTGTGATTTTTATCTCATCCCCTAGATTAGATCCCAAATCTTGTTGAGTTGTTGCAACCGTGGTCTTTTTACTTTTCTGATGTCGAGCCCATTTTGGCTTCAATTCCGAATGAAAAATCTAACAATGATCTTCATCATGCCCTGCCTTCTTACAACGAGTGCAAGTATACTTCTCTTTCTTCATTGTAGCTTTCCATTTCTCTTTTCCTTTGTCCTTCGTTTCCTTTAATTGCATTTTTTTTTGGATGACGTACCAATGACATTTCATCTACCTGACTCAATGTGAGTTGCTTGTACACAAACTTCATCGAAGTTGGAAGGGTTAAAGCATGAGGATAGTATGTTTAATATAAGTATGCAAACCACCAATATAATTTAGAAGTGTCTCTTGTGTATAGAAAGGAATTTCTAGTATCAAAGCTCTCTTTCTAAATTCTCAAGTATAACTTTGAACATTTTGACCTTTAGTTTGCTTTAAACTTTTCCAATTCATCATTTCCTGGTGCATGTATGCTAATGGATAGAACTGTTTCTTTAATGCAGTAACAAAATTATTCCAAGAAGAGATCATTTTACCACTTTTCTTGAGATCTTCTTGAGTTTTACTCTCCCACCAAATGAGAGTTGTGCCTCCCAACCAGAGATTATCAAGTTGGATCTTTGTGCTGTCATCAGTAATATTTTGTATCCTGCAATAGAATTCAAGTTGTCTAACCCAATTATCCAACTTCTCTGCATTAATGTCTTTATGTTTGCAAATCAAATTTAACATCAATCTTTAATAAATTCATATCATTAGAATGAGAAGGCTTTTTAGAATGCTTATTCTTTGAATAATGTTCACTTGCACCATCGGTAGATGATGATGATGATGGTGGTGAAGAAGGTTATGAAGGTCCACCACCTTCTCCTCTTCCTTCTACTTGCACTGAAGATTCACCTTCTTCAATCTTTTGAACTCTTTGTTCCCCTCTTTAATGGTAAATCTCTTCCACCATGGCTTTCATCAACTTAAATGCTTCAAAGAAATCATCTTCGAATTTGTAAGGACCTAACTTTCTTGGTGAAGCCATCTCACATTTATGAAATCTCCTTTGGATTTCTGGATTATAAGCCTCAAGTTGACCTTCTCCCTTATTGATTATAGATCTGGTAAGCATCCAACACTTGCAAATCCCTTTCAAACCTTCAAAACCAAAGCTCTGATACCAAAAACTTGATCCAAAAACGAAGGTATTACTGATCAATTTGCAAGTTAGTTTATGTATTTAAATTGCATTTGGATCGATAATGCTGATACATAAACAAATAATGTGGAAATGAATAAATAAGAATTGTGAAATTGAAGAATAATAGCAGAAAAATAAGAGAAGAGACAAAGACGCAAATTGTTGAAGGAGTTCATCCTTCTTGGGATACATCTTTGGGTCCACTTCCAATGTGAGCGATCGCTTCATTATTCATGTCAAATGCTAAAATTACATCAAAAAAAATTCTCAACCCACATACATTTATGTCTCCAACTATTCTAGGCTCTGGCTAAAACACTACTCCAATGTCTTATGTGCAGAAAATATCTTTGCATTTACATAGAAATTCCACCCAAAAATCCACTCTCCCATGGAAAAAAATACCTTTTTTTTAAATACTAAAAGGTTCATGACTAAGTTGGTATTAGATTCAACTTTATTAGGATTGGAAATATTCAATTATATGGTATATCCCAAAAATATTGTAATATCCACACATAATGGGCTTCATCCACTTTTTAATGACTTTGAGTCTTACCCAATCCATTTAAAAGGGGATATAAAATATATTATTAAATAACCATATAATAAATATAGTCATAATATATGTTCGACCTTTTTTATGGGATTTGATTTATTTGCTTGACCAAACAATATAACTATATATAATCTATATATGTTATCTCCGATTTGTTTGTATGCCATACGACATATAAATATACCATAAATCTCACCCAAATCCTGTGGATCTACATATAAGGTCGAAACCCATTTTTCATGGCTATGGTATTTAATAATACCAGCCATATATTATCGAATCTTGGAGTGTTGGAAGGTGTGAATATTTGGGTGGATATATCATAACTTTAAATGATTTAATTCCACCCACCTTTAACAAGTGGTACTATAGTCCTATCGGTGAGGCACTTTGAATTGGGTTTGAGAAATTACGGGTTCAATTCCTTTCGTCGATAGTTGTTCAACAAGTTTGAACTTACCCAAATTTGACAAAATCTAGGAACCCTAGATTGGTCCACGTGTCGTCGTGACATTGGCCCATCTGTAATCTAATCACTACCACTTGTCCATATTGCAACCTGCCACTTGTCTACACTGCAAGTTGCCATGTGCCATCTATGCACTCTGCCACGTGTTTGCATTAGAACCTTCCACTTGTCCACACTGCAAGTTTCCACGTGTCATATCTGTCCTATTGAATTTTTTTACTATTGATCAACAAATTTAGAACGTCATAACTTCTTCGTACGGAGTCATATTGAGACGAAATTTGTGTCGTTGGAAATCTCTCAATGAGCTCTACGCAATGGTACAATTTGTTTCAAAATTTGAAAATTTTCATTTTTGAGCGATCACAGATCCTCCTGGATCACTTACTCATTCGTAGATGGATTCTCGATATCATCATGAGTGAATCACGGAAGAACACCAAGCCAAGAAGATGTTTGTGACATAATGTGGCTCATTTTATTACATGGTAATGCTCGTTGTCCTTAAGAATGCACCTGCAGTCTTTTTTAGAATTGTTGTTACATCTTTAAGGACTTCATCCATAAGTTTTTGAAGGTGTACTTAGATGACCGGACAGTGTTTATCCTACCAAAGGAGCATATGCAGGCACTACGAATTATATTGGATAGATATTGACAATTACATATTTCATTNCACTTGTGCACACTACAATCCACCACATGTCATCTCTACACTTTTCCACGTGTTTTCATCAGAACTTGCCACTTATCCACACTGTAAGTCACCATGTGTCATCTCTGTCATGTTGACTTTTTTTTATTGTCGATCAACAACTTCAAAACATCATAACTTCTTCATATGAAGTCAGATTGAGATGAAATTTGCACCATTGGAAATCTCTCGCTAAGCTCTACGCAATGGTACAATTTTTTTCAACATTAGCAAGTTTTCATATTTGAACAATCACAGATCCTCCTGGATCGTTCCTCCCCACCGGGAAGCTTTTGAACCACCAAAAGTATGATTTATTCATAAATAAAATGAGGGTATTGCCTCCCCGCTTGTATGGTATATGTTCCCCATGCTTGGACCACTTGTCTCATTACAATAAGAGGAATAACAAAGACAAAATATGATATGATTTTGCTAACCATTCTTGTTCTTTCACCACTACCTGCATTCATTGCTTCTACTACAAACCATGCACAACACATCATTAGTACTAGTGAATACATAGACGTAACTAAAAATGAATGAACAACATTCCTACTCTACTCTATAAAATCCCTGACTCTTGCATACAATGAACCTTCATGTGGCATATTTGGTGATTCTTGAAACCTTTCAGAACTAGGAGAAAATTTGAGTATTTCATTATTACATTCAATATCAACCCCTTTACTTCCTTTTGCAGACATTAGAGACACATTTTTTCTTTCATCTATAACACTTTTAAGTTGTTATGTAGTGACAAGAGAGAGGTTACTCTTCATGCAATGAGCTCTTACAATAAATTTGATTCCATCTTTAAGAAGATGATATCTATTCTCTTCTATGAATAAAATGGATTTCCTATCAAATAAATGTGGGCTTCCCAATACAATACCACATATGTCAAGAGGAACCACATCCAATACAACTTCATCAACAAATTTTGATGTGATAGAAAATTTAAGTTTGCATTGTCTTGTTACTGGTAGTTTTTCCTTATCACATACCCAACCAAGAGAGTAAGGTTTCTTGTGAGGTTGTGTTTCCAATCCAATTTTCTTGACAACAACTTCAGATATTAGATTTACTTGGGAATGAGGATCAAAAAGAGTATCAACTTTAGTATGTTTAGTGATCACCCTTATGTGAAAAAGCTCACTTCTTCTTTCAGAGTTGTGAAATGAAAATGAAAATATGGTATACCTCATATTCCTACAGTTGTGATTTTTATCTCATCCCCTAGATTAGATCCCAAATCTTGTTGAGTTGTTGCAACCGTGGTCTTTTTACTTTTCTGATGTCGAGCCCATTTTGGCTTCAATTCCGAATGAAAAATCTAACAATGATCTTCATCATGCCCTGCCTTCTTACAACGAGTGCAAGTATACTTCTCTTTCTTCATTGTAGCTTTCCATTTCTCTTTTCCTTTGTCCTTCGTTTCCTTTAATTGCATTTTTTTTGGATGACGTACCAATGACATTTCATCTACCTGACTCAATGTGAGTTGCTTGTACACAAACTTCATCGAAGTTAGAAGGGTTAAAGCATGAGGATAGTATGTTTAATATAAGTATGCAAACCACCAATATAATTTAGAAGTGTCTCTTGTGTATAGAAAGGAGTTTCTAGTATCAAAGCTCTCTTTCTAAATTCTCAAGTATAACTTTGAACGTTTTGACCTTTAGTTTGCTTTAAACTTTTCCAATTCATCATTTCCTGTTGCATGTATGCTAATGGATAGAACTGTTTCTTTAATGCAGTAACAAAATTATTCCAGGAAGAGATTATTTTACCACTTTTCTTGAGATCCTCTTGAGTTTTACTCTCCCACCAAATGAGAGTTGTGCCTCCCAACCAGAGATTATCAAGTTGGATCTTTGTGCTGTCATCGGTAATATTTTGTATCCTGCAATAGAATTCAAGTTGTCTAACCCAATTATCCAACTTCTCTGCATTAATGTCTTTATGTTTGCAAATCAAATTTAACATCAATCTTTAATAAATTCCTATCATTAGAATGAGAAGGCTTTTTAGAATGCTTATTCTTTGAATAATGTTCACTTGCACCATCGGTAGATGATGATGATGATGATGGTGAAGAAGGTTATGAAGGTCCACCACCTTCTCCTCTTCCTTCTACTTGCACTGAAGATTCACCTTCTTCAATCTTTTGAACTCTTTGTTCCCCTCTTTAATGGTAAATCTCTTCCACCATGGCTTTCATCAACTTAAATGCTTCAAAGAAATCATCTTCGAATTTGTAAGGACCTAACTTTCTTGGTGAAGCCATCTCACATTTATGAAATCTCCTTTGGATTTCTGGATTATAAGCCTCAAGTTGACCTTCTCCCTTATTGATTATAGATCTGGTAAGCATCCAACACTTGCAAATCCCTTTCAAACCTTCAAAACCAAAGCTCTGATACCAAAAACTTGATCCAAAAACGAAGGTATTACTGATCAATTTGCAAGTTAGTTTATGTATTTAAATTGCATTTGGATCGATAATGCTGATACATAAACAAATAATGTGGAAATGAATAAATAAGAATTGTGAAATTGAAGAATAATAGCAGAAAAATAAGAGAAGAGACAAAGACGCAAATTGTTGAAGGAGTTCATCCTTCTTGGGATACATCTTTGGGTCCACTTCCAATGTGAGCGATCGCTTCATTATTCATGTCAAATGCTAAAATTACATCAAAAAAAATTCTCAACCCACATACATTTATGTCTCCAACTATTCTAGGCTCTGGCTAAAACACTACTCCAATGTCTTATGTGCAGAAAATATCTTTGCATTTACATAGAAATTCCACCCAAAAATCCACTCTCCCATGGAAAAAAATACCTTTTTTTTAAATACTAAAAGGTTCATGACTAAGTTGGTATTAGATTCAACTTTATTAGGATTGGAAATATTCAATTATATGGTATATCCCAAAAATATTGTAATATCCACACATAATGGGCTTCATCCACTTTTTAATGACTTTGAGTCTTACCCAATCCATTTAAAAGGGGATATAAAATATATTATTAAATAACCATATAATAAATATAGTCATAATATATGTTCGACCTTTTTTATGGGATTTGATTTATTTGCTTGACCAAACAATATAACTATATATAATCTATATATGTTATCTCCGATTTGTTTGTATGCCATACGACATATAAATATACCATAAATCTCACCCAAATCCTGTGGATCTACATATAAGGTCGAAACCCATTTTTCATGGCTATGGTATTTAATAATACCAGCCATATATTATCGAATCTTGGAGTGTTGGAAGGTGTGAATATTTGGGTGGATATATCATAACTTTAAATGATTTAATTCCACCCACCTTTAACAAGTGGTACTATAGTCCTATCGGTGAGGCACTTTGAATTGGGTTTGAGAAATTACGGGTTCAATTCCTTTCGTCGATAGTTGTTCAACAAGTTTGAACTTACCCAAATTTGACAAAATCTAGGAACCCTAGATTGGTCCACGTGTCGTCGTGACATTGGCCCATCTGTAATCTAATCACTACCACTTGTCCATATTGCAACCTGCCACTTGTCTACACTGCAAGTTGCCATGTGCCATCTATGCACTCTGCCACGTGTTTGCATTAGAACCTTCCACTTGTCCACACTGCAAGTTTCCACGTGTCATATCTGTCCTATTGAATTTTTTTACTATTGATCAACAAATTTAGAACGTCATAACTTCTTCGTACGGAGTCATATTGAGACGAAATTTGTGTCGTTGGAAATCTCTCAATGAGCTCTACGCAATGGTACAATTTGTTTCAAAATTTGAAAATTTTCATTTTTGAGCGATCACAGATCCTCCTGGATCACTTACTCATTCGTAGATGGATTCTCGATATCATCATGAGTGAATCACGGAAGAACACCAAGCCAAGAAGATGTTTGTGACATAATGTGGCTCATTTTATTACATGGTAATGCTCGTTGTCCTTAAGAATGCACCTGCAGTCTTTTTTAGAATTGTTGTTACATCTTTAAGGACTTCATCCATAAGTTTTTGAAGGTGTACTTAGATGACCGGACAGTGTTTATCCTACCAAAGGAGCATATGCAGGCACTACGAATTATATTGGATAGATATTGACAATTACATATTTCATTAAACTTGAAAAAGTGCATCTTTTATACACCATTCAGAACTCTATGGGGACATATTGTATGCAAGAAAGGTTTGTTAGTAGATCAAGTAAATATTACTACAATAGTGGATATGTTGG
>JZKD02S1594745.1:0-10070 GCA_000966675.3 Picea glauca | reverse complement strand
AAGAGTGACTCTAGCAGCAAAAAATCAGCAGAAATTGATTCAAACACAGCTAAGAACATCCCAAATAAAAAGACATATGAACTTCCAGACAAAAGGGACTTTGTAGAAAAAATTGTAGCTAATGTAAATAAAATTGTTTTAGGGACAACAGCAAAAAATCAACAGAATTATGCTATTAACACTCAGAAAAATGTCCCGCCTTTTTTGTTAACATTTGAAATTTTTAATAGAAACGTACATAATTGTATGGTCAATTCCGACGCATCATCAAACATGATGCCTCTATGTGTATGCCAAAAAATTAATGTAGAAGTTAAATCTTCTGAACTCAAAATCATTTAGCTAGATCGAACAAATGTTAAAGTAATTGGTGAGCTTAAGAATGTACTGATTAGACTATCCCGACTATCCTCCAATCCTAAGGTTCATCAGATAATTGATATTATTGTTTTTGATATCCTTGAAGTTTATGGCTTGTTTTTAAGCATGGATTGGTTAGAACAGTTGCACAGTTATTTTTCCACAGATTGGTCTCACTTGTGGCTGCCTGAAAATGGATAGCCCAATAAAATCAGGATAAACAAAGAACGTTATCTTAAGCATATTGTAATGGATCTGAATGATACAAATGAACCTTTCATTACATCTGCTAATTCATTTTAAACATAAGGAATAATACCTTCTTCAATAATTTCATGACCGAAATCTCACCCATCATTGATCCTGTGTGACAATCTGAAGTTTTAACCTGTACCCAAACATCTGCTTTTCCAAGTATGCCAAGTACTTTCGACAACGCACAAATATGGTCCTTATACTTTGACGGATCCAAATCCAAAGAAGGAGAAGGTGTTGGTTCTGTACTCATCGATCCTACATGTAATAATATTTTTATTGCTTGTCGGTTAGAGTTCGAATGCACTAATAACACGGTCGAGTACGAAGCACTTCTACAAGAACTCAGTAAATCTTTGGATATGAACGTGCAGAATTTCATAGTATTTGGTGATTCAGAAATCGTGGTTAGGCAAGTAAGAAACACCATACATTGCTTATCACCACATCTGAAAAGCTACCAAACAGAGGTATGGAGTCTGATGCATAAATTTTCAGCATTCAACATAAATTCCATTCCTAGATTGAGTAACTTAGAAGTTGATTTATTTGCCAATGTTGCTTCTAAACTATTGCCCGCTGAAGGTATTTCCCCTAATGCATTTTCAATTGAATTATTGTTCAGGTCATCGGTCCTGGATAACATTACAAATTGGAGAGTATTCGATGATGACTAGCAGATTATCAACTTCTTGCATATGGAAGACACCTTCCAAGATGCAGTCATTGATGAAGGTAATCACGATGAGAACCTCCAAAATTTCACGGTAATATCTGATCCTCGATCTCCTAAATCGACATCCGAGCTAGTAAACTCTATCCCCAAATCTGTCATAAGACTAGACAAATTTTATGATTTGCATGATAAATTTAGAGGGACAATAAATTGTAAAACTAACAGTTCTTCTTTGATTTATGAAACGGTTAATTTAGGAACAAATGATAATCCTCAAAATATTAATCTGGGAAAGGGATGTTTCGAGAAAGAAATATCTGCTTTTATAAAGCTATTTAAATAATTTAAAGATGTTTTTTCTTGGACATATGATGACTTGAAAACATTTGACCCTAACATCATACAACATGTTATCCCTATGAAACCCTAGACTCATCCTTTTCAACAGAAATTGAGGAATATGCATCTTAAATTGGAACCCACTGTTAAAAAAGAACTAAACAAATTACTAACTGCAAAGATAATTTTCTCGGTTAGACACACACAATGGGTGTCTAATTTAGTCCATGTAAGGAAGAAAAGTGGTGAAATTCGACTCTGTGTCGATTTTTGGAACTTAAACCAAACATCTGATAAAGACAACTACCATGTTCCTCCAATGGAACAAATCCTACAACAAGTGTCTAGTTCCGAAAGACTATCTCTTCTAGATGGTTTTTTAGGATACAACCAGGTCCTCATGTCCCCCTCGGATCAACTTAAAACCACCTTTCGCACCCCATGGGGCACTTATGCCTACAAGAAATTGCCTTTTGGACTAATAAACGTCGGTGCCACTTTTCAGAGAGCAATGGATATTTCTTTTTGTGGCCTCATTAACCAATCAGTCATGGTCTACCTTGATGATGTCATCATCTTCTCTGAAAACAAGAAAGATCACTTGTCTCACCTTAGGGCTATCTTAGAATGATGTCACAAGTTCGGCATATCCCTCAACCCTAAGAAATTTTTCTTTACAGTGGAGCAAGTTAAACATAGTGTCTAAGGATGGAATTATTATTGACCCTAAAAGAACCCAAGCTATTGCTAAACTCCTCCCTCCTTCAAAAAAATCCATGCAGTCCTTTTTGGGCAAGATTAATTTCGTTGGAAGGTTTTTCCCAAGTTTCTCGGAAATGGTAAGACCATTACAAAATTTAATTAAAAAATATGTTTTGTATCATTGGGGACCACAAGAAAGTTCGGCTTTCGACTCAATTACGAAAACAATAATAGAATCCCCTTCCTTGATGAGTCCCGATTTTTCTCAGGATTTCACTCTTTACACCTTTGCTTCCAACCGATATTATGTTGTTGTACTTACATAGAAAAATGTTGAAAGCAATGAAATACCCATTGCTTCATGAGCTCAGCTTTGAAAGGAGCAAAGCTTAATTATCCAACAGTAGATCAGCAAGCATATGTTGTTTTCAATGCAGTGAAACACTTCTGGTCTTACCTTTTGAAATACAGAACCAACTTTATTGTTCCTTATCCTGCTGTGAGAAACCTATTAGTACAAAAAGAGTTGGGTGAGAAAAGGGAAAATTGGATGGCTTCGTTACAGGAATATGACCTTGAAATAACTCTTGCAAAAATTATTAGAGGTCAAGGCCTGTGTAAACTAGTGGTTGATTCAGTTGAAGAATAAGAAATTCAAATGAACACCTCAACTGTAAATCAAAACAACCAAAAAAAGATCAGTTGTGCACAAGTTGCACTCAATTCTTGGTATGAGAACATTAGATTTTATTTGACACATGGATCTGCTCCCTGCAATCTTGATCCTAAATCTGCATCTTTCCAGTTAATAAATGATGTATTATTTTGAAAGAACTTTGATGGTGTTCTTATGCGTTGTTTAGAGAAGGAAGAGGCAGAACAAGTACTATATGAACTTCATGCAGGTGAATTCAGTGGTCACTTTGGTGGAGATACCACCACCCACAACGTTTTGAGAGTTGGGTACTATTGGCCTACCTTGTTTAAATATGCCCATGCACTGTGTCGTAAATGCATAATCTGCCAAAAGGCTGCAGGAAGGGTGAAAAAGGAAACATTCCCTTTGCAGCCTGTCACTGTAGATTCCCCTTTTCAGCAATGGGGCCTTGACATCATAGGACCAATTAACCCCTCTTCTTCACAATAGCACAAGTATATCCTGACAACAACAGATTATTTTACTAGATGGTCTTAAGCTGTACCTTTAAAAGTGGTGAACACAAATCAGGTAGTATCTTTCCTGAACTCTCATATGATCACTCGATTCGACATTCCCGAATGTCTGGTTTTTTATAATGCCTCTTACTTTTCATCCCTTGATATGAACATTTTTTCTCTGGAAAAAGGGATTAAAATGAAGTATTTTGCAAGCTACTACCCTCAAGGAAATGGCCTAGTAGAATCAACAAACAAAAATTTAATCAAGATTACTAAAGAACAGTCTTAGAAAATCACAAGAACTAGCATAATGCATTGTATAATGCACTTTGGGATGATAGGGTAACCCCAAAAGCCTCTGTTGGAAATTCCCCTTTCTTCCTCGTCTACGGAAGAGAAGAAATTATCCCTCCATATGTTTTACTTCCTTCTCTACAATTGTCACAGAAAGTTCAATAAGAGAAGTGCCCTCCTCTAGAAAATCGAATAAATGCCTTATTAAAACTAGAGGAAGTGAGAACACAAGAATAGCAGAAACTGGATCAGCATCAACAAATTGTAAAAATATCGTTTGATTCAAATTCTTCTTCAGATAAGGATTTAGATGTCGGAGAGTTGGTTCTCAAGTGGGACAAGGATCACAAGGGAAAGGGGGAACACGCCAAGTTCAAAAATATGTGGCTGGGACCATTTGTAATTTCTGAAAAATTGGGTCCTAGCTCTTTCCGTCTGCATAATTTGGAGGGACAACCAGAAACTTTCCTAGCACTGAATGGCTAGGCTCTCAAAAGGTATTTCACCTAATGGTTTCTGTTCCTCTCTTTTGTAAATATTTTTTTAATTTTCTTTTCTGTTTTTTATTTTGGTTTTTTTCATTTTGCTTGGTTTTGATGTGTTTTCTGAATAATTATGTCTAAGTCACCATCTCATTTGTGGAAGGGGAATCAGAATTTTCATTCATAGCAATTGATAACTTTCCAAGTGTTGTTCCTGATTTTATACTTTAAGGCTTTAAAGTATACTATAAAGGAATCCGAAAAATAAAGAGGGTTTAGGTATAAGAAAAGGAAAATAGTTCTCTAGGTAAATAAGCTATGGTTGGTTCCTAAGTTGTCTTTGTCTAGCTTCCAATCGCTCTTGGGTGCTTATGTCCTCTTCAATGGCTGCCCATGAACGTTCAAGTTCAACTCGGGTGGTGGTTGTCTCAAGGATAATATTAAAAAGGGTTAACACGATGCTAGTTTGATCTGTGAGTCTGGGTTCCATGTCAGGCTGTCTTGTGACAGGAACAGTCATGAGGAAAAAAAAACTTAAAGATCTGTTATTCTATATTTTTAAAGTTTGTTGTTTCTATTTTAGATCGTATGAGAGAAGTTATGAAATTTGAATTAATAATATTACTATTTTAAAGGTCGTTTCTCGTTCCTGAGTTAAATTGAAAATAATAAATGAGATGGAATAAAACATAAAGTTGTTTAAAAAACGTGAGGCATCAAGCATGGAGGAATCTCACTTTGTTACAGAAGAAGAAAGTAGGTGAGAAAAACTTTAATGAAGCATAAAAATATAGTGATCTGAATAATCCACGGGTCTTGTGCCTGCTAATAGAAAACACAAAGGAAAATCTGCAAATGATTAGACAATCAAATAAAGCATAACCATAGTAGATGTTGTACTAAATTGTAGTTTTAAACATTCATTAAAGGTATATAAGAAATGATGTTGAACATGAAATTACAGAGTACATAACTCAGGGTTGACAGAATATGGAATCTTCGTTTAGCATTGTCATTAATCCTTATAAAAGAGAAGTCTCTCTGCTACAATCAGCCAGAAAAAGCCTTCTTTTAGTCTTTTGAAATTATATTTATACAAAAGTCATCAACCCTAAATGGTTGGTATTTTCCTAACTCCTAGGTGCTAACGGTTACAGAATACAGACTTAAATTGTTTCGCTTGATTACCTTTTACCGCTTTGTCACTCCAACAAAATAAGCATGCATATGTTGCTTCGTTATCTCTTTGAAGTATCTCCTTCATTTGGTCTGAGACACTCAATGCACCTGCCAAGAAAATGTACGAAGTTTCTAGAAGGTTGTGTCATATCCTTTGCTTCAAACAAATACAGGTTCCTCTGAATTTTCGACAACTTTTCTTCAAACCTTTTATCTTCAAACTTTACTGATTGCAATTGTAAATTTGGTTTCACTATTCATGTATCCATTAGGGTGACATCAACCTATTTTAATTGTGAAATTCCAATATGAGTTTCATTCAAACTCTCTTTTAGATTTAGTTGATGCTTTCTAACATTGATCTGTCCTAGTAGTCCAGGACAATCGCCCTTTCCAATGTCTAGCAATTTTTTATCTAATAAACCGAAAGTTTCTTCACATTATTCCTTTATCTCTTTGGCCATTTTCTTACTTTTCGATATATTAGCCTCCCATACCTTCAGCATGATATCACCGTTGATCTATTCAGTGACAGTTAATTGAGGAGATACTGGTATCTCTTCTTTAGCCAAAAATATGACTGCCTTTTGGAAAGTGATCTAGGTTGTTGTAGCCTCTTTTTCTTTTAAAACAATGTTCTCCAATGATTGACTTACGTCCCGAAAATGGTTTTGAATGATCTCTACTTTATAAAACAGGATTTTTTGTTCTGCCTCTAGCTTCTGGTGTACTTCCAGTGCCTGGGCTTGAAATACTGTTAAATTTATCACCTGGTTTTCAGTAGAACTCAATTTATCTTGCAATTGCTTTACTAATTTATCTTGTTGAATGATCTGTCCTTGAATGGCTTGCATCTTCTTATACATCTCATCTAAACTAGATTTGAGTAGTTGAATCTCTTGTTTTTTGACAACTCTGGCCTATTCCAGTATTCTATTTATTTCATCTCTAATATTTTTCTCAGTATTCTTTATTTCACTTTGCAACTGGGCTATCATTTGATTTTTTTGTTGTAGCCTTGATTTCAGATTATCGACCGAGAATAAGTTGGTCATAGCAAAAGCCCCCAAAGAGCCTGCTACTTCTATGGCAAAGTCTTCCTCTTCTAGATTTTGTCCATCCACAAGTATCATGTTCTTGTTTACCATTGCAGCTTCTTTCAAGTGCATTTCTTGTTTCACTAAAACCTTCCTTTTCTTACTAAAAAATAAGTCAGAGGAAGGTATTTCTTCAATAGATATTGGGTCAAGATCACTTAAATATATAGATTTGAGATGGGGAGTCCCAAAACTTGACTATAAAGGAGTCAAGGTTGTAATTGGACTGCTTAACTCTGTGAATTGTGTTCCTTCTGCTGTTTTGGGAGTATCAACAGGAATAGTTGATGATAAAAGAGGAATCATTTGATTCAACTTTAAAGGTGTCTCGAACTTAAATCATGTTTCAGACCTTGGATGTTCTGTCCGCGAAGTTTCTGATCTTTGTGAAGACCCTTTAGGATTCTTTGGTTTCTCCTCTGTAGTCCCTTTATCTTGAGATTTTGATTTGAAACCTGGAGGTATTTCTTCTTGTTGTAAAGGAGAGGTTATTGATTCCCCTTGTAGTATTTTGGCAACCCACTTCGTTTGTGCTTATGGAAAGAAATAAAACTTATTTGCAGGTTAGGGGGTAACGCCTGGACTCTCTCTAATATCTCTGCATATGCTCTGGCTCCTTTGAATATGTCATCACGGGGAGAGTCTTCATGCTCATACGTTTTCATGTTGTAATGAGCTAGATGATTTCCCACAATTTGGTATGGGTCATGCTTTATGAGTTCAAGATCTACCAGCTTAATTTCTTCTAATGTTGTGGCTTCCACTTTGGAATGGCTAAGATTAAGCAATGAAAACCTCCCAATATGTACAGGAAAAACTGGATAGAATTTCTTCTGAGCTTCTTTTAACTATGTACCAATGCCTCCTGTTATTATCTGGTATGCCACTTCTCTGCACACCAGTCTGTCAGGGAGAAATTTAGGGAGAGCATGGGGGAGAATTGAACATCTGAATACTTTGACATAAGAGAAATTCTCTTTGATAAACCAATCAGCAATTGTTTTGAGGTTTCCAATGATTTGCTCTGAAATCTGAGGGGGTGGGTATCCATACAATATTTGATGCACATGTATCACTACATAGTGACAAATCTTGTAAAATAAATCTTTTGATTTCTCTTCCCATAGTTGAGAGTGATGGAAATGGATGGGCTCTGCACAAGTTGAATTCCAGTTTAAATTCATCAAAGGGAAAGGGGTCATATAACAGATAGCATCCATAATATATGCAGACATATAAAACGATGCAAGCTATTCTTTTGACTTTGTCGTTTGGTACTCTGCAATATCCTTGGTTAGGTTATCTGATAAAATCTTACCCCAGTTGAAATTGTAACCCTCGGCTACCTCATGTATAATTGGCACCCATTCCACAGGGAAATGGGTAGGGATTTTCCTCCCAAATAGTATACATAATATCATTGCTATATAAACCATGTATTCATTTAATGATGTTGTGTCATAAACGCCATGGGTATCAGCTCTAAATTTTGTTGGAATTCCCCACCATTCTTTGATTATATATGGATATGTTTGGTCAAATTTTGTACACTCCTTTCTTTGAAATTCTTCTACAAATTCGGCATTATAAATATATTAAGAAATAGGGGATAGCTTATACATTACTTGAGTATGTTATTGCATGAATGAGCCAACGACGATTTTTTGATGGTTCATGATACTCCTGGTCTGGACATTGGTGTTCATCAGAGCCCAGTTTATCATGTCATTGTATGGCATGAGATTTGGTCGTCTAGCTATTTTATGGAGCTCGACCTCTTTATCTCTGAGTTTATTTTCAGTCTTTTCATTCCCAAAATCATTTGGGCAATTCCTAACCTCGTGCTCTAATATTTCAAAAATCTGCATCTAGGACCGGACCAAATCTACAACATGTGGTGTGGTATCAGCTATAACATCTGAATTCGTAATTGAGCTTTCACCGGCGTCATCACTCTTTTTCTGCATTTTCCTGGGTGCCATGATACTTGTGATAATAAGAAAGTAGTTGTTACAGAGAAGAAGGCATAATCTTTCTCAGATACAAATTGTTAATTTACTGAAAGTGAGAAAGAAATTTGAATTAGAAACCTTTATTCGCCTTTAGCCTGCCTTAATTAGAATGTTCTTTCTACGGTTGATAAATTAATTTTCCTTAATGAGGAGAGTGCGTCTGGAGATATGCATCTTACACTATCAAATATTTCATTAATCTATAATAAGTTTTGCCAAATATCGGTGATTTGAAACCGAGAGTTCGAATGAAATGTCTTTGCAAACTCTCGAAAAGTGAAAATGCGAAAGACTAATTTATATCATTAACCTTTGTTTAGATGTTAACTTAATCACACTTAAAACACTTAATACTTTCGGGACTTCAATCTTCGGGGTTTTTTGGATGAGATGAGTGATATTTCTCCGATTTCAAAAACGTGACTGATTAATGAATATATCAAGTGTGTTTTAAACCTTTAATTAATCGCGATTAGAAGGGTTTTTGGGACTTACAGATCGAGATTTTGAGTTGTTGCTTGAGTTGGGATTCCCGAAAAGTAAAAATGTGAAAAGCTTAAATTATTGTTAAAATGTTTTAAATTATTCTTATTAACTTGGTTTAACTTTATTTAAAAATATTCCTCATGACTTCGGTATTGAGACTTTGGGGTTGTCGTTAAATGTCAAACTGCATAGATCGCAGAACCCCGAAACTTGAAACTTAAGGATCTCTTAACATTTGACTTTCCTTTAAAATAAAGGGTGGTTCCATAATCTGTTTTGACATTTAGACCGTTGGATTGATCGGATGACCCTTTTTTCGATGGTGATTATCCAATTGCATTTTGTTCTCTTTTTATTTAAATAAAAATGAAATTTCATTTTAATGTAAGATTATTTTTAGGGAAATATAAAGTTTGTTTCAACACCAAGCACTTGAGAAATAAGCACTAAAACTCAGATCAATAGAAGTGGTTTTCTATTCAAATCAGTGTCTTTGGTTTCTCATTGAAATTACAAGTAGACGTGATTGTCATTAATAAACTTCTAACGTTGTCCATGTTTTGAGAAAAAAAAACTTAATTGTACCTTCCTGTCCTCTAGATGATTTCCTAACTGAAATCTAAGTGTCCAAATCATGATGAAGGTCATCAAAACAGAAGAATAATTGGTAAAAGATCAAATTTTTCATTCCAAGCTACAAGATTTTCAGTATCACCCCATCCTCCTGAATATTATTAAGTTTGGAAAAATATAAACAAATTATAGAGGGTTGAAAGCACGGTAATGTGTGGGAAGTGTATGTAAACCCATTGGGACACTGAACAGGCATGCTAGCAGCAGGTAAATGCATGCATGATACCAAGGAAACTCTGTTGGGGTACTGAACAGGCCTGTTGGTAGAAAAGCAATGTCGGGTTTAAGAATATCCTCAAATCTGTTTTCAATTTGATCAAAGTGAAAAGATGTCTCATCTCATAAATGGACGCCTCTTGGACAGGATAGAGGTACTAGAGTGGGTCAAATGACATCC
>JZKD02S1594743.1:0-10070 GCA_000966675.3 Picea glauca | reverse complement strand
CCATCACTACCTTGTAGTGCAAGGGAATTAAGTATGAGTGGACTAAAGAATGTGAAACTACATTCATTAAGATTAAGAGATTACTAACCATTGCACCAATCCTATGAGTGCCTAATATGGATCAAGACTTCATAGTTTGAATAGCCTCAAAGTAAGGGTTGGGAATTGTGTTAATGTAACATGGGGGGGTGATAACATATACATATTTGAAGTTGAAGAAACATGAGGAGATTTACACTACACATGATTTGTATTTGGCATTTATTATGCTAGCTCTAAATATTTGGAGGAATTGTTTTTTGGGAGAAGCTTTGTGCTCAAAAATTATCACCAAATCCTAAAGTATATCTTCACTCAAAGGTATTTGAATGACATATTTTGTCTCTGTTAGAGTTTTGATGAGAATTATGAACTAGGGTTCGCAGTAACCTCACTAGTTTTGGTACCACAAGAGCAACATGAACTGAGTGTGTGTGGGCCTAACTTCCACCATGAAGTTGTCTGGTGAGGGGGATGAAACCCCCTCCTTACCAAAATTTTGAAGAAAATGGATCAGGTCACAGGGGAATGAAATTGGGTGGGTAGTGGCCTACGTTTGATCCACATTTTCCATTGCAAGGACATACCACTAGCACATAATAGGACAAAGGTAAATTAGTAGAAACCAACCTTGAACCATCCCGTCCAAAGGTGGCTTGATCTTGGTATCCTTGGAAATGCCTTCTTGAAGCCCCTACGATGCCCAGGTATGTGTTAAGATCAGAGAGGGTGGGAGAGCACACATAATACATGTAAGATCATGCCCTCATTGGAAACTTTATGGGATTTTGGCACTCAGAGAGGGATATGATTAGATGGATCAAATCCTAGTGGAAGCCAAAGGGTCATTTCGACCTTCAATTGGGTTCTAAGGGTTTTTTCACCATGATCTTCCATAACCTAGAGGATCAGGGTTGAGTATTTGAAAACATGCCATATTTTTTCAATTAAGTTAGGTTCTATTTGAGATGTTGGACTGAGGTTTTTAGCCTAGAGAAGGAGGAATTTACTCATGCTTCGATATGGATCTAAATCTACTCGCTTCCTCAATATTTTCAGTTGGTAGAGGTCCTAGAGGGAATCATAAATACACTGGGAATTTTTTTCAAAGTGGCCGATGCTACCAAACAAGGGCACTATACCTCATATGCAAGAATTTATGTCTAAATGAACATCTCAAAACCCCTCCCTGCATCCATATGCATGGATCATCGAGAAAATTATTGGATCCAAACAATTGATTATGAGAACATCCATTTCCATTGTAAAAAATGCCATGAGAATGGTTAACTTTTCAAGGATTTCCTTCTCAATGCTCCACCAAATTTAGAGAATGCAACAACAGAGAAAGTTGAGGATGATTTCACATATATGTAGGGGAAAATAAATCAGGGAACCAAGAAGCCAAATCTCAATTCGAACAAGGCACCCTCCACCAACAACTCCTTTGAGATATTGAATCAAACCTTGGAAAATCTAGAAATGGAAGGAGTATATCCAACTCCCCCCAATGGAAAATAAGTCAAGATGCAACATCTGAAATAAACCCCAATCATTGAATAAATTGTTCATGGCCCAGATTCAGGCCCTATATGGGAAGAGAAATCCAGGAAAGATGGAGATCAAACTAGATGAGAGCGATCTGGTAGGAATTGACTTGGTGAGCCTTAAGGAGGCCTACCGAAAAAAGGAATTTCTCTCCCTCCCTCATGAGGAGCTTCAAAAGGTTCACAAGGTATATATTGAATCTACCATTGGATTAACCTCCAGATCTAGATTAGGGATGGGAATCTAGAAGGATCCCTTAAAATACTCTCGAAATATTTCAAGAGATGAGAAATACTCAAAAAAGATGAGGATGAAAATCAACCCAATAGCTAATTCAAGATGTGGGTAGTTACATGGTAAAATCAAATCAATTCCAACTAATTACTAGGAGTTTTCATCCCATCCCCTCCCAATCTTCCTCATGATTATCATCTCATGGAACATTTGGGGCCTTAATGGAAGGAGCAAGCAATGTCTCCTTTGAAATCGTATCATGGTGGAAAATTTATATTTTTTATTGCTACGAGAGACAAAGTGCATAGGATGCACTAATGTAGATGATATCCTAGATAAGTGTTGGAGAAAATCTAGTATGCCAATATTGATTCAAGAGGTTCGATGGGTGGGTTAGCCATTCTGTAGAACCCGACAAAAAATATTCTTAAGAACTTCTTCCAACCAAATGGACCATCTCGGAAAATTACAAAGCTATTGGCTTCGACGAGGAGGGGTTTCTTACCAATATTTATGGACCACATTTACCATCCAAAAAGACCCTCTTTTTAAAAAATATGGAGGGTCTCAGTGAATTCACTCAAAACAAAAGATGTATTTTTGGAGGGGACTTCAACATCATTCTCTCCCTTGAAGAGAAGTGATGAGGCCTTCGTCGTTTGGATGGTGATAGTGAAGGCTTTGAAAAATTGATTAATACTCTTCGTCTTTTGGATCTATAAAATATCAATGGCAACTTCACTTGGACTGATTGGTGATCTGGCTCCCAGTAGGTGGATTTCCATTTATATCACTCCGTAATCTCATAACCACTAATGCTAGATGGTATTCTCATGGAATCCAACATTCTTTCCATGGTTGGTTCTGATCACTTGCCAATCTAGCTATTGTTGGATATGTTATGATCCCCATGATGCAAGCCATTCAAATTTTAGAAATTTTGGTTGACTCACCCTGATATGCAGGAAAATGTTCAACAATGGTGGCATGCTGCAACCATTCCCTATGGAATTCTAACGTATCCCTTCCAACAAAAGTTGAAGAACTTCAAGAAGCATCTTAAAGATTGGAACAAAAATTTCCTTGGGAACATCTTCCAAGAGAAAAAGGACCTATAACAAATAATGAACGAAATACAACAAGAAATTATAGCACAAGGTAGCATGAATCACCTAAAATAAGAAGAGACACACATCAAGCAACAACTGGAAGAACGATATGCTTAGGAAGAAACCCTTTGGAGATAAAAATCTAGGGTTCAATGCCTCAAAGAAAGTCAGAAGAACTCCAATTTTTTCCATCATTCTACGATCCAGTGCAAGCAGATCAATCACATTACTAGGATTGATGATGCACAAGGGAAGATAATCATGGATCACATGGGTATTGAGAAGGAACTGGTCAACTACTACCACGATCTTCTGTCAGAACCTTTTCCAAACGAATCTACAAATATTGGATAAATTACTTATCACATTCCCTCCTTGATATTAGTAGAAACAAATTCAACCCTACTTATACCAGTAACTCTAGAGGAGGTAGATCAGGCAATCAAGGACATGCCCATGGGAAAATCTCTCGAGTCATATGGATTCACCACAAAATTACATCTTCCTCACTTTACTCCTCAAAGACAAGATGTCTCACATCTGAAACAATTATATCCCATTACGTTGTGCAATTTCATCTACAATATCATTACCAAGTTAATTTATCTTCAACTCAAATCCCTTCTTTCTTTCATTATTTCTCATGAATATCACGATATGTGGAAGGGAATCAGATCATGGACAATGTTATCCTCATTCACGAGGTTATTCAGTCCCTGAAATATGATAACACTCTTGTTATGCTCATCAAGTTGGATCTCTCTAAATATTTTGACAAACTAAAATGGAAATATATGTAATTCACTCCTCCTTGCCTTTGGATTATGTGAATCCTAGGATAATTGGGTCTTGAACCTCAATTATTTCTCCTTCTTTTCAATTTTGATCAATGGTGTTCCATCCAAACCCTTCTCCCCCTCTAGAAGGATCCATCAAGTGGACCCTCTCTCCCTTTTCCTTCTTTTTGTTATGGCGTAAGGTCTTAACCATTACATCAAAGATGCTATAGTGGATGACTCTCTCAAGGGACTTCCCTTGCATGGTCTACGACCCACCATTTTTCACATCCAATTTGTTGATGAGACAATGTTGATGGGGGAACCTATTGGTATAGAATCCTATAGAATCCTTAGAATCCTTAATGACTTCAGTGAGGCCTCAAAAACCTCTATTAACACTGATAAATCCTTGATATTCTTATTTAATACCCCTCGCACCATTCAAACCCACATCACTCACATCATGGGATACACTAGGAGCTCCCTTCCGTCCAAATACCTTGGCATTCACCTCATTTATAATGCTATTTGAAATAGTTCTTGAGAGAGTCTGATTTCATCCACTGATAAGCGTATCAATTCTTGGACCTTCTTCTCCCTATATCTTGTTAGTCGAATCATGCTTATAAAATATATATTGCACGCCATCCTGATCTACATATTTTCAGCCTTAGTGTCCTCTAAATCAATGCTTAAAACTAACCAAAACATCTAAAGGAAATTATTGTGGTAAGGAACTAAAGAAGGGGGAAAATGGGTGCTCGTAAATTGGGGGGACATATACAAACCAAAATAAGCAAGTGGTTTAGGTTTAGTGGATCCTTCCTTTCTTAAACAGGTCATGGGTGCCAAAATATGGTTAAGATGGATAAAAAATACAGGGGATCTCTAGGCTAGGATGTGGCAACACAAATACACACCAAATGTGGAGGAGGTAAAGTTAATTAGGTGGAATGAACATCAAAATGGCTCTCTGATTTGGAATGTGGTTTGGCAGAATTACTCCCTAGTTCAAGAGCATGCTTTTTGGGAAATCAACGATGACATGGATGCTCTTTTTTGGATGGATTCCTGGTAGAAAATGAAACCACTGCATCATATGGGTACACTATTGGACCTTAAAAACCACATGAGGTAAGACAAAGCCACTTGTGTAGTGGACTATTGGAAAATCACCTCTTCCTCTTCTTTATGGAGGTACTGGAAAACCACCTACATGGTTCTCATAATTCTTGAGGATGTGGACCTTGGACATTGGCAAGATGAAGCAACACTTTGGAAAATCTAGATCAAGCATGGGATAGACATTCTTATATGGGGAAACTCTATGAAAGGATTCTTCTCTATAAAGGAAGCCTATGTTATGAAATCCCAATTTCACCTACTAACTAAGGAGAACACCTAGAACAACATTTGGAAAGCCAATCTCTGGTCGAAGGTAAGCACATTTTTATGGTTAGTTTCACATAAATGCATCTCAACTTGGGAAAACCTCAGAAAGAGGGGCTTCATTGGGCCATATGTTTTTTCTATATGCCTGCAATATGAGTAAATCATAGATCATCTACTTAATCAATGCCAATTAAACTATGACATTTGGGATCAGGTAGCTCAAATAATGTGCACCTCTAATCACCACCGAGATAACATTATTAATATGATTGATAGTTGGAGACCTTCAACTTTTAAGAACCAAATATTAAACCAAATTTGGCAGCTTCTACCGGGGTTCCTCCTGTGGAAAATATGGAAAGAAGGAACCAAATAATATTTTACGCAAAAAAATTGTCTTGGCAAAAACTCTAGCCCAAAATTCAAGATAATATACTGGAAACAGTTTGGCAACAAAAGTGGATGGTAGATGACCTGAATTGTGATTCAAATGAAAATCCCATATTACTCAAAAGAGATCTCTTCCTAGCCCCAATCCCCAAGCCAACTCTCAGCCACCTTCCCTCTATCAGTTGTCTTAATTCATTGCAACGCCCTCCCCCAGGATTCCTCAATCTTAAATTTGATGGAGCCTCCAAAGGAAATCTTGGACCAACTGGCTTTAGTGTCGTCTTCTGTGATGATCAAGGTCACATCCATCATATTCTAGTGGGTAGCTTCAGCCATGACTTAAATAATTATGTTGAGCTTTGGGAACTCATTCAGGGTATTCAAGATGCCACTCATCTTGGATTTCAAAAACTCATTGTGGAACAAAAATCTCAAGTAATTTTGACCATGGTTTCCAGGATTTTAAATGTATTAGAGCCTACCAAGCTCTCCCCTAGCTGGAGACTTCTAGGTAATCTTGAATTATTGAAAATTTTGTTGCTTCCTCACTTAGTTCTCATTCCTTCACATGTCCAATGAAAAGTAAATAAGATTGTTTATAAGATTTCCAATGCTAGGGTGAACTATCGAGAGAAATATCTAGATTGTGAAGGCAAACAAATACCTGAGCACCCTATGCTCCTGGAATTCAAGGAAATGTTTTTGCAGTAAGGCACATCCCCAGATTGGGTTTTATCATCATAAATATGACCATGAGTTTGGAAAAAGTATGATCCAGCACCTGGCAGCCCACGATCCCATAAGGACAGGTGGATATATCCCCCCATCACTTCCAAGACCCGATCATTAAGTTTATGGAATATTTGATGCATGCGAGAAGAGATGGAGCACTGGTGTCTAGTATAATTGATGGGAAAGATAGTGATCACTTTCTCATTCCAACAGTTAATATGTCCTACCTGCAAAGGAGGGAAAGTGGGACTGAGGTGATAATAAAGCAGTCTTGTGTGAGGTCTTATAATTCTTCCCAATGATATTCTCTTGCAACTGGTGGTGATAATGTTGGCTCCTCTTCCCCGTGTTGTTGTAATTCACACTAATAGAATGCCACACATTTGAGAATAGGGCAGAGTGCATAGGGGAAGAGGTTCTAAAATACGCGTTGAGGCTCAACGAGGAGGTACAATGTAATTTTCCAATGAAATTGAGAGTGAAACCACAATTATGGAGACCCAATAGGTTGATCTCCGAGGAAATTCGACACCCCATGTGGAGAGTCAAGAATTGCAGTAGGAACAAAATAACGCTATGATTTGGGGATGCAAGGTGGAATGGTACAATATTGGTGAGGAGGTAGTGGGTGAAGCTTCTTAGAAGGCTCTAGTCCCTCCATTGAAGGGAGATGCTTCTTTTGCTATCTAGAGAAAGGCCTCGATCTTGATGGGTGTTCTTGACTCCTCTATGAATTCTTAGAATCAATTGATGGAAAACAACTCAGGTGAAGCAATAGAGAATTATCGATTGATGGAGGAACACATGAATCTAATATTTAAGATCCAGGATGAGTTAGTTGATTAAAATTTCATAATTGAAACGCTAGACAAAAAGGTTAATCTATTGTTAGATATTTTCTCCAAACCACAATAGCACCATCACACCTAGGAGATGCCTTCCTAGACTATGATCATCCTGGAATGGCCAATCCCATCATAACTGCACCAAATGGACAATCCATCTGTCGATATGATCTCTCACTCTACTAAATGATTTCCTTTTGCAAGAATGTTTGTCTTTCATCCTAGTTTAAGGTTCTATACTTGTTTTGTTGTTTATATAATGTTATATGTATGGGATAACTATAACACATTTCCAATTTTTGGCCCCTCTAGGATAGCTCATCATTTTAAACAACCTTGGGATGGTTTCCATAGTTGGTGGCCCAAGGCTAATGATATTATGATTGTACTATGTTCGGTTCTTAGAAGGTAATACCAAATTATAACTTACTAAAAAAAAGGGATCTGAATGTCAGGCAGAGGCGATTGAGTGAATTTATGAGTATGATTTTGGAATTTCGTACATCAAGGGGAGGGAGAATGTGGTGGTAAATTCCCTAAGAAAAAAGCCTTGAATATTTCCCTGGTGCCCTTAAAGGTCAATTTGAGGGAGTGAGTGTTAGGAAAACTTTTTGGAGATAGTTGGAATTTGAAGGTTAGTTCATCACTTTAGAATGGGAGACAGTTAGAACCTAAGTTCAAAGGACATCTCCTTGAGGAAGGGATTGTTGATATTTCAAGGAAGGATGTACATTCTTGAGGAAGGAGATATTTGAAGCAATATCCTCAAGGAAGCCCATGGAAAAATTTATTGTGTGCATCCTGGTGTGAAGAAAATGTATGCGGAAATGAAGAAGCTTTTCTTCTAAGAAGGAATGAAATGCAATATAGTCCAATTTTCCACTAAATGTCTCGAGTGTTATCATGTAAAGGCTGATAAGAACCACCTTCCAATACTATTACAATCACATGATGTTCCTATGTCCAAATGGGAAAGTCATTTATGTGGATTTCATTATGGGATTGCAACTCATGTCGCAAAGGCACAACACCATTTTGGTTTTAGTTTATAAATTGAGAAAAAGAACACATTTCATTCTAGTCAGAGACACATATGATGTCACCGATGTGGCATGAGTTTTTATAAGTGAAATTATATGTATATATGGGTTACCCAAGAATATCATCTTGGATATAAACTCTCTCTTTACATTTAGGTTTTGGACAAGTTTGCGGTCAATGTTGGGGACTCAGTTGAACTTGATCACAATGTATCATCCTAAAATGAATGGGCAGATAGAAATAGTGAATCAAGTTATGGAAAACATGCTTAGGATGTAAGTCATGGATAACCAAACCCTTTGGAAAAAGTACCTACCTTTGGTGGAGTTTTCTTACAATAATAGTTACCATAGCTCAATCATGATGCCTCCTTGTCAAGCTCTATATGGAAGGCCATGTAGGACACCATTGACTTGAGACAGGTTAGAGGATCGAGTGACAATAGGGCCATAATTGATTTAAGAGATGGAGAAATAGGTGATTTGGATTAGACAATGGTTAAAGGAAGACCATGATATATAGAAAATATATGTCAATGCAGATAGGGATGATCAAAGTTATAAAGTAGGAGATCATGATTTTATTCATATTAGGCCTAATAAGAGTCCCATTTGGTTTGGAAAGGGAACAAATTTTTCACCTTGATTTATAGGGTCGTTTAAAATTCAAGAAATAGTTGGACTTGTTTCCTATCGTCTTGTACTTCCATCCAACTTGCATAAAACCCATGATGTTCTTATGTTGAAATCCCCTTACTCCAACACCTAGGTACTTTGTTATCTAGTGATTCCTTATTGCAAATTAGATTAGCAACTCACAAAAAAAATACACTACTAAAATATTCAAATCAAATAAAGATAGCGGAAGAAGTACTGGAAACCAAAATCTCATGCACAAGATAAAGATATTTTTCCCATCAACTAATCTTATCATTCAAATAACTTCAAAGCTTACAAGGGCTCCCTTACTGGGAAAATGACCAAAACATAAAAGAGACAAAGCACATATGCACTTGAATGGATGATATGTTGCCAAAGTGTAATGTATGATCATACACGACAACAACGCAACTATTGCACTGATACCCACACCTCCTTGCACTATTGACACAATTTTAACATTGAAAATCACACTATCTACGCGACTATTCCAGAAAACTTGCATTTTCTGCAACGGTTGATCATTTTGTTGTACGTATTTTCTTTCTCTTTCTTTAGCTTATATATCTAAATGGAATTCCTTCTCCACCTATCCAATTTCTCCTTGAATCATAGTCCTTGATGATCCAACTCTCTCTGTCTCAAATCAATCTCTCTCTATCAATTTGACAAAGTAAAGTGTATTCCTCCTTCACCCTAGCCTTGATTTTATATGATTGATTTATGACTTAACCCTAATATCTAAAGTGATTGACGGTTGAGATTACTTCTCACCTCACTTGAGATCAATGACTATTATTTAATTCACTAATGCTAATTAAAAAATTTCCTTAAATAAAACTCAACTTACTAAATAAAAGCACTTTACTTTAATAATTCCTTGAATTAAATTAAAGTCAAGGATAGAAGATGTTAGTCCCTAATCCTATTTCTACGTTTTTGTTCCTAAAATTTAGCCTATTCATTCATAATCCTTTTTCCTTGGTCTAAATTTTCTTCATTTATTTTACACTTTATTTTTGGTTTTTTATTTTGATGTGATTACCTTTTCTTGAAACTAGCTTCATTTTATTTTTATAAGGTATGTTTAGAAATATTTGCATAAAATAAGATGTGTCACGTCAGATTTGTTTGGTTTACATTTTCAATTAAAAGTATTTTCCCAAGATCCAAAGGATAAAAAGATTCACTACAAGAATGATGTTGTGTTGGCAAATGTTTAACAGGTAGCGTATGCTTGTCATTGATGGCAAGTACAACAGTGAAGATGGCAGGATCAGAGTGTGCATCGATGGAAAAACA
>JZKD02S1594742.1:0-10071 GCA_000966675.3 Picea glauca | reverse complement strand
GTATTGAAATAGGATATTTGTGATGGTTCACTCTCGAGGAAGATACTTCCCTTGAAAACTGAGGCACGACAACATAAACATGACATGGACCAAAACTTGATAATGCAGTGGATGTTGTGACTTTCGTCAGGTGACCCGAAGGAGTAAAAGAAACTCAAAGGATTGGATCAGTGCAGAGGTTCAGCGGATTAAAATTCATGCAAAGACAAAGTTCCATGTTCAAGGGCGACCATAAGAGTTACTGGTAGTGTTCTAAAAAACTGCTTGGCTTGCTTCTTTCAATTTTCCCCCCATCCAGATAGACAAGTACCTCTTTTTAATTTAACGAACTAGAGGAGGGTAACACATGCTCGATATGACTCACCTTCGGTAAGTCCCTCTTCCTTTGTTTAGCGAACTAGAAGAAGTAAGGGTTCGGTCCCGTATGGGCCCTTCAATGTATGATTTTTTAACGAGTCTAAAGAAGGTAAACTCAGTGGTTTTTCATATTTAGAGAGTTTGAAAACAACTTAAAGATGACTCCAATGTTGTCATTTTTTGTAATGTTAGTCTCGTGAGGCCGAAAAAGAGATAAATTATCACTCAAAAGATGCCCTTTCAAACCTTTTAACGTGTGGGAAAGGAAGCAAGAGCACTCGACAATCTTTTCATGTTTAGAGAGTGTGAAAAGAGCTTAAAGATGACTCTAGGGGGTTCCTTTTTCGTATATCTATGCAGGTCCAAAAAAGAGATAAAATTTTACCCGGATGCCTTCTCATGTATTTACGAGCACAAGAAAGAACAAAGACTAAGCTCGGTATGCCCCCATCTTGAAAGCTAGTGGCTTAACTCCAGAATGATCATCAAAGGTTGGACACATGCCCTCCAAGATTTAATTCATTCATTGACTTTGAGTTTGTCACCAATTTCTCTACTAGATGGATAAAAATGAGAAGGGTGGATGAAATGAAGGTTCAAGAGAGATGATTGTTTCATTTTTAACGAGTTTGACACAGAAAAAGAAATATGCTCAGGGCTCTGGGTTCAATCCCCAGATTGTTGTTTCATTTTTTAACGAGCTTGCTACAGAGAGGAAAACTATGCTCAAGGCCTCTGTTTCATTTTTTAATGAGCTTGAAATAGAGAAGAAAAACTATGCTCGTAGACTCTCCTTTATCATGGCTTCCAAGAGAATAACGCTCTAGAAGGATACAATGTCAAGGGACAAAAATTGGTCATGGTTTCCAAGAGATCTTCACTGGATGGAAGGAAATTACTCTGGAAGGGACACATGTCGAGGGATGGGACAAGGGTAAGGAGATCAGGCTCTAATAGCCCTACCGAAGAAATCACCATGCCAACTACCAGATCCAAATCATCGGAAGTCGAAGGCATGGGAGACGATGGAAAATCGACATCAGGAGGGGAGACAGACTGTATATCTGCCCGAATTTCTTCATGAGGAGGAAGAAAAGAGGATCTATGATGGTTATCATCCTGAGGTAGCTCGTCAATGCTCATCATTTCCATGATAGATTCATCCGAGGAAAAAATTGGGGAAATTTAATCAATTGCCGACGACAAGGAACTTAACCATGATGGCATCGAGGAACTGTCGGGTGCCAATAGATGTTGGTCATCCGATGAGGGAGAAACGAATTGGATAGAAACGTATGATGTTTTGGTTGGACTAAGTGGCACCTTGTCACCTAGTGCATCGAATTACAAAGGACTAGGTACAATCCAACTGTCATATGATTCTAAAGATTGATAAGCCACGGTTGAAATCATATCGACAGTGGAAATATGATGTGTAGTCGGTTGAAGTGGTGTAGGGAAGGTACCCATGAGGCTATAATATTTTAGTAATCCAACACCAATGCTTTCATACGTGATCTTGTGGTATCCCACAAAAGGAATATTGTTGGTAGTGGGAGCGCAAGCATCAGTCGTGCATAAATTCAACTGATCAACATTGACAATTTTTCCCTGATGAGGAAATTGTACACATCAAAAGACTGACGAGGAAACGATAGTCATAGCATAAAACCAACTTCTTCCAAGTAACAAGTTGTAATCGAGGGGAGAATTGAACACCTCGACATCAACAGCGACAGTTTTTCCACCCTATTGGATGGGCAGGGACTGTAAAGACATGACACAAATTAATCCCGTGGGGTTAACATGCTAAAGACATGACACAAGTTGAGGCTCCCTCATCCATAATAGTTCGGTGGATTTGTTGATTGTGAACAACAAAATCAACTTGGAAAGCACATTGGTGGGAGAGTCGAGACGCATAATTTTCTAGGTTAAACATGATATGGTTGGATGACTCAGGATAAAAAATGCTAATATCAGCCAAGAGTGTTCTACGTTGACTGGGGCAGTGCTGTAGAAATTCTAACGCAGACATAGCACACAGTGTTTGAGCCAAATATTCAACAATGTTGTAGTTCTGGGCGGCACATGAACTAGGATTAAAGGTAGCTTTGCAGATAGTGCTCTTAGGAGGGTGTAATATAGAGTTGAACGTAGGTTTCTTAATCTAAAGTGGTCCATATGGAGGATTAACTGATGGAGGACTAACAGAGGACGGTGATGGATCCGGTAAAGTAATGGTACCGCTAGTATCCTTTCCTTTGTCAGGGTTACCTGGTGTGTCATATGTCTTAGAGTGAGTGTTCAAATTAATTCCATTAAACATATAAATATGTGCACTCGTCGAGGCCTCATCATGAGGATGGCTAGAACTATCCCCATAAGAGGGGGTTTGAGAAACCATGGATTGCTGCTATGGAAAAGGCTGAGTAAGCACAGCGGGTTGTGAATTTCCATGGAGAATTTTGGCCACTTCATTATGATGTGGACAGTCTCGAGTGTAGTGATCATCACCAGAAATGATACATGGGAATTTTAGTTTCCATTGTGGTTGCTTTTCGGTAGCAGGTGTTTGAGATTGATTTTTTGGTTGTTCATTGTTATTAGTATTTTTTTATTTTTTCTTTGTCTTCTTCTTATCTCCAGATTGTTGTGAAGGGGAAAATTGAACTGCATTCACCTCAGAGATTTGAGTTTGGGGGGAGGTAGAGGAGAGTGTGGTCAATTGGGAAGTAGATTGAGTTTTGACGGAACCGATAACACCGTCCGCATGAGATGAGAATGACGGCTTGGATGGATCGGTATTAGCTCGAGCAACATTCAAAAGAAAATCATAAAAAGTACCAGATTGTGAATAAACCAAATCTAAGTACTGAGCCCGAGCAATGGTTTCTTCCTCGATGATCGTGCCACCCATAGTGACATCACGAGAGATCAGGGGTAAACGTGATTTAGTAAACCATTACACCAATAATATGTCAGGAATGATTACCTTGATCATCCTTTGTCATCGTAGGGTTAATGAACTGACCGATGGGGTGATTCATAGTTTGATCAGATGGCCCACTTTCAACAGGAGGGTCATCAGGATTAAAGGGTTGTCGAAAGGATTCAAAATGCTCATAGAGATCGTGTCCCGATGAAGTCCTCCATATAGAATGAGCAGGTGTGGGATTTGTATCTATTGCAGTGCTAGGAAGAACATGAGTCCTATACTCATCACCAAAGGTTGGTTCTGTGGATCCCATATATGTTTCAGTAAAAACTCTCTCCAGTAATCGTGGGACCTCTTTGTCTATGACGTTCCCAAGGGAGTATAAACGAAGAAAAATTGGTTCAAGAGGGGTTAACGACACAGATGTAGTGTGAGGAGTGGGATTCTCAACTGTAACCAAAGCACCTTCTGAGTTATCTAACGGAGGAGCAATAACACTTCCAACGTCAGATTGATTTCCTACCTCTCCACGGTAGTTGTCTTCTGGAGGGTTAAGAGGTAAGGGTTGGTAGCCTTCTAGAGGCAACCCTTGCATCCTACATGATAGACAAATACCTTTATCTTCTACAGGCTCAATTTTGGAGAATAACAGTAGACGCTGAACATCTAGGGCCAACTAACAAAAAGTAACAACATACACTAATAAAATCTAGGAATCAAAACCAAGCAAACAAGACTTCTCTCGATGATCGTACTAGTTGGTGATGAAATCTAATGTCGTGTGACCAAGTCAATAAGGGGCTAGGATATGGTGGAATAGTTACAATGGAGATCTGCTTAACCAACTTTCACCTTGGTGCAAGCTTCCACGCAGTAATTGTGGATTTACCCTCCAATGAGCCCGAGTGAGTTTGACCAATGTTTGTCCCAGGTACGGTGAGATTTCCCTTCACCGTCACCTCGTGTAAGTACCTAAGGATTACGACAACTAAGGACACCAACTCGCAGTTAGCCCCTGGGCAGGTATAGTCGACAGTTCGATCTGAACGTATGGGCAGGATAACAAGTCTGAAATCAAATCAAGAGGATCCCACACATAATCGTGGGTATACCTTCAAGTGACCCCCAATATACAATCCAACCACTACAAAAAGTTGAACCACGGAGGGATAATCTCTGTAACTCACCTGAATGCGACCTCGTGTGTAACCCCTGTGTGAGAGGGGGATCCAAGAAATCCTATATGAAAATTGGATTTGACTCTCCCTATCTCAGGATGCTAATGTTTTTTTTGAAAACTTTGGAGAGCTGTACTCACAGCCTAATCCAAAGTGCTAATCCTAGTCTAATGTTGGTGGAAGATCCTAAAAACAAAAATGTTCTAGAATTTTTTTAATTAGCATTGATTTTATGGCTGTTCTTTACTCAAAGGGTGCATGACAATGAAACTGATGGTATGATGACTCAAATCCCAAAAAATGCACAAGAAGATGATAAACAATCTTGTATTTCGATGAATGTCTATTTAAGGTAAAGAGAGAAAGTTGTTTTCACTATCAAACACTAATATGCAATGTCCTTATACAAGTGTTTCTCAATGAAATCCAATGCAATGCTAAAAATTTCAGAAATTCCTTCTAATATCCAAACCAATCACTAAAATTTTGTCCTTTTGTTTCTATGNTCAGGATGCTAATGTTTGTTTTGAAAACTTTGGAGAGTTGTACTCACAGCCTAATCCAAAGTGCTAATCCTAGTCTAATGTTGGTGGAAGATCCTAAAAACAAAAATGTTCTAGAAATTTTTTAATTAGCATTGATTTTATGGTTGTTCTTTACTCAAAGGGCGCATGACAATGAAACTGATGGTATGATGACTCAAATCCCAAAAAATGCACAAGAAGATGATAAACAATCTTGTATTTCGATGAATGTCTATTTAAGGTAAAGAGAGAAAGTTGTTTTCACTATCAAACACTAATATGCAATGTCCTTATACAAGTGTTTCTCAATGAAATCCAATGCAATGCTAAAAATTTCAGAAATTCCTTCTAATATCCAAACCAATCACTAAAATTTTGTCCTTTTGTTTCTATGTGAATGATAATCAGATGCAAGACTTCTAAATTCCAATCAGACTTCAGGATTAAATAGTCAGAAGCAAACCTCACACAAAACAAAAAATACACTCTCGTCGTGAAATAGACAAGAAGGAAAAAGATAACCAAGTTGCAAACAAGAACCAAAAACCTCAAACAAAAGACAAATGATGGAAATTTGACCTCAAAGATCAAATAAAAAGTTCACAAACCTTTGGATTTACTCACAAAAGTTTTCACTCAGTCAGATAAAGGAGAAGAAAACAACAAATTAACTCCTGGTCAGCAAAGACAAAGAGTTATTGCAAAGTAAGGACAAATGTCAAAAATCCAAGAAAGAGATGATGAATTCTCAGAAAGAATGGTGTTTGAAAGACAATATCAAGATGGACTGAGAGTATGGGACCCTGAGCAAATGCCAAAACCCATAAATAGCTTCAGAAAATGCAAATTTTGGAGAATTTCTCACAACAAATGGGGTAGCGATCTAGTATAAGGGGCACCATGGCATTTGAGTTCTTTGTGTAAGGCTACAGGGGAGTTCTAGTGCTCTGAATGCAACAGGAGGGGAGCGATCTGCTCCAAAAACTTAGAACAAAGCCCAGAAACCCAAAAAATGAAAGAAATCCAGTCAATCAGAGTGATCCTGATGACATAATGAGGCAATCAAATCAATTTAAGAATCAACAAGACAATATGGAGAAGATCAAATCAGTGGGAAAAGGGCCAAAACAAGTTCTGGGAATGGAAACAAAAATCAGAGCTCCTCCCCAGTGGAGTCGCCAATTTTTGTTGAAGGTGAATCCCCCTGCGGACAAGTGGATTTCCTGTTGGTCTCTAAACTTCTAAGGCCAAGACAGAAGGTGCTTAAGATGGACACAGACTTCCTTTTATATATAATCAACCTAATGAAATAAAGAGAAGGAGAAAGAAATGTACCTTATTAGTGATGTTTGTCCCTGCAAAGTCCTGGCTGAGCTTCGATTATGAGCTCCCTAATAGATCCTGTAATACAAACAAAGATACAATGGAATTCCTACTCTACTGAGATTAGTTCAATAATAGATCCATCTACTGCAGACAAACTCATATCGAACAATCACAAGTTTGAAAGAAGCAAGCCAAGCATTGATTATATTAATGAGAACAAGTAAAAGTACTTACAATCCTTTGAATGAAGGTGCAACGGCCTCTTCCAATTCTCCTTGTCCAACCCCTTTGCTCAATCAATCTCCATTGATTTCTTTGATGGCATCTCACTGATGAGATCATAAGTTTCACATCTCCAATATCCATTCTGCCTTTCATCATGAGAAGGCCTCCTTATATAACCTTGGAGGAGTCCAACCACTTGAGAGATATTTGGGATGAGTTGAGGATTACTCTCCTTCAGTTGAGGATCTCCCCTAAAATCATGCCTTGCCCATCTATTCGAATCCAACTACCTTCAAGAATTGAGGGATTCTTCCCTAATTTGACTCAAAAAACCCATACTTTTCTCAAAAGAGGGTAGTGCTCCCCCATAAGGGTGCACAGGGCACTCAATCACTCCCCCAAAGAGGCTCAGGGAGCGCCAGTACTCCTTGACAGCGGGTAGGGGAGCGCTCCTCTCCAAAATTCATTTTTTGAGTGGTTTTTCCAATGGCAAAGGGCCTGTACTTCCTTCTAAGTGATTTTTCTTCTTCCACACTATCCTTTGAGGTGTATTAAGTGTCTTCATGATGTCATTATGGGCACAACATAGGCAATATGGAAGCATACTTTTTTTGACACTTGCAACACTTATAGTAAATATGTGACACTTGCGGACAAGATGCGACACTTACAACACTCATAATGATGACACTTGCGACACTATTGAAGTGAGTAATTTTGAGGTGTAACACCCACACTTAACTCATTCTTCCTTTACCTTATTTCTTAATATTTTATTACAAAAAAATTAAATATCTCCACATGGAAACCCATGTTTTGATGATATTAAAACTTTATTAATCAATGAAACCATGCCATGTGGCAGATCTATATCCAACCACATGAGAACATGTAGCAACCTATGGGAATGTGACAAATGGAAACTCATGGAGGGAGACACTCGACACATTATTAATGGTGAAACATGGAAGATTTTTATTGAGACATGTGGTGAAAATTGAGTGGTTGACTTGTACAATGATTGGGCATGGTTAGAGGTTGATGTTTGGTCAAAATTTTAATTATTAATCAATTTTCTAAGGGAGGTCGAGCTCTCAAAGCTCCATACTATTTATTATGTTTCTTGTTAAGTGTATGTTAAACTTAATATTATATACCATTAATATTTTTATAATCCCATTGCATGTGAGATAAAATTTTCACCACAAAAAGTCTAATTTTCATAAAGGGAGCACAAAATTTAATCCAAGGGCCAAGATTGTCCCATCAAATTTAATGAACTGTTGTTGAGTCATGATCTTGTAGAGGACATAACTTGATCTCTGAGCAACGCAATACTGCAAATTTTATACCGTTGGAAATTCATTTTGATGAATAAGAAGATGATAAAGATTATAAGGGCTGAAATTGGCTACATTTTCCCATAAATTGAAATATCAGTCAACTTAATTTTTAGTGGATCTACTTGAAAACTCAACTTCACGATCTCATATCTTGAGATTCGAGAGTCAGATTTGGATAAAATTTATATCGTTGGAAATATAAGAAGATTAATATAAGATATTAATTTATTTAAATGGCTAAAAATTTGATTATCACTTCCATAAAATTAAAACAAAATCCCCCTCTTTAAAAGTGACGATTAATTAAATTTCAAAAATAAACGTTTATTTAAAAACTTTTATTAAAAAAAGAAAGGGACCCATTTGAAAGATGAATATGTTAATGATGTAATTTAATTAATTATGAATTATTGATACATTAATTAAAGATAATACTTCAATAAGAAAAGTCCACGGGAAAATCAAGAAAGGAAAATCCCTATCTACTGAAGTAGTTAGAAGATCTATTTTTTTTTTAAAAGAAGGAATTCATCAAAAGTTGAAAAATAAAAATTATTCAGAGGGGCAAGGGAAGAAAATAATAAGAAGAAATTACAAACATCATATGAATAAAATCTTTTGATCAACAAAGAGAAATTTCCATCTTCTCCACTCTTTTTCTTCTTCTCCGCTGATTTCTCATCGATTCACGTTTGTATTTTTGAAACAATCATGAGGTTGAGTCTTCAATGTACTTCTTGTATTCTTCAGAATAATTTTCTTATATTATCATGGAGTATTTAAATCCATATATATGATTGTCAGAGAATATTTAATGAAGAACATTTTCCATGAATAAAACTCCACAAAGAATTACTTCGGGGTTGATTTCAATTGTATCTTGTAACTTCGAGTCTTGAGTATGAGATATCTGAAATTTACCTATAAAATTCTATTTTTTTTATAGTTGTTACACTTTTTTTAAATTATTTGAGATGATCAAATCATTATCTCCTATTTCTTGTGAAGATTATATGGATGTATTTTCATGTGATTAAGAAGATTGTATATTTTATGTTGAGCACAAAGAAATTTTGATATTGAATCCCTCCAATATTTTATATTGTTAAAAGTAATTTGTTGCACATAAAGATCAGATCATGTTATTGAAGAACCATTTTATGTATAAATCCAAGCAATACAGATCTAGGGTTTTCTTCCTAAGCATTCTCTTAATCCAATATATCCAGGATATATCTTTTAGCCAAAGATAAGTACCACCTCTATACAAATGCAGGGGGATTCACATCCTCATGAGGTTATCATTTCGATCCTAACGGATTCAAACATCAACAGTGCAAAATCGTAATGATGTTCAACAACCCTAGGATGTTCACCCTATAAAAGTGTGTCATCCTCTCCAAAATGATGAAATAATGAATATGTGCCCTTAAATGTATTCCAAAGAGAGGAGTGATCCACATAAAAGCCTAAGCCTCCTCCAAATAGACCCCTCCTAATGTGAAAATATTCCAAATGAAGTCCAACACCCAAGTAATTAACCTTCACCTAGATAAAAATGATTAAATTAACCATTGAATGGTTAAATCAACCTTGAGAAACATATGTGCATGAAGGTTGATACTCTATATAACCATAGTGTACCTCTAGATAATCATTGGATGATTAAATCACAATAAAAATGTTTTCCAATGTGGGGGTACATTCCATCAAAATGTTGTACCATGTAATTAAAAGTTATACCTCCTAGTAAAACCCCACAAAGACAAAAACGAAATATAAGATCCACTTAGGATTGAACCTAGGGTGTTCCACCATCAATAGACCAATACTTCAAATACATTATCTATCCTTAATATATATATATATATAATCAAGGAAAAATATGTAGTACACCCCCTTCTAACTCAAACTTATGACAAAGTACATCAACAAGGGTACTAAAATCATAAAAAGCATTTCCCCCTAGGTGATGTCTAATATTACAATGTTATATCTGCACATAGGACAATCCAACCAAGGCAACATGCATCACCACACCACATCAACACCAGAGGAGAAGGAGACATAAGAAGGTGTTAACCCCATCCAATCCTTGAGTATGCCCCTCGTCACACATCCAAAACAAGAGAACCATGTAGAATACCTCCTTCTAGTGATATTACAACAATATAACACCA
>JZKD02S1594741.1:0-10071 GCA_000966675.3 Picea glauca | reverse complement strand
CATTATTGTTTTTTCATGGTTGATAAGAAGTAAATATGGATGAACTCCAAAGTGGTCCCCTTATGGTGAAAGCCCTCATGGGAAGATGCTTTGTGGAGTAAGAGAACCCATGCTTGATTGTGTAATAATGAGATGAAGGAAAGTGATTTTGTCAAGGAAAATATCCTAGATGGATAGTGCTTGTCATTTCATTTTTGGTGGTATGTGGAACCTCACATAATTCCTCACGGTTAGAGAGTTATGGCCATGAGAAGTTGGAGATCGTAGGTTTGGGCAATGGACCCAAGTTTGTTTGATGGGTAATGGTATGATTTATGATATATTTTCAGATAATACTATTCTATATGGATATTAAATGTCATTCCTTTTCTGGTGGTATGTAGAACGTCACATAACTCCACACGGTTTGAGAGTTATGGGCTTACGAAGTTGGAGGACCCTCATATGTCATCTAGAAGCCCCAAAAGCTCAAAGTAGTCAAAGTGGTTTAAGATATTTTTAAAGGTAAATAATAAAGTGAAGTGATGAGTGTATTATAATTCAAGTTGAATACAAAATAAATTATTTCAATCATAAATTTAATGGAGAAATTAGAAATGGACCCAACCCTAAAATAAGGAAAGTGAGCCAAGTGACCTAGAAGATGTTTTTAAGGAAGCTACTTGGAGAGTATAAATAAGAGGTAAGGCTCTCTCATTTGAATCACACTTGAGCATATTGAATATCTATATGTGTCTGAGGTAAACAAGGATATCTAAACTAGAATTCCGAGTGAAGGTGAAGAAAATAAGGACGAAATGCAAGGAAGGATAAATTCTTTTGATGGTGCTTTCTAAGGTATGTTATTTACAGGTCATCTCACGATTTTCCCTATAACGTTTTTTCTATAATGATTTAGACCATGAAATTTATATGCAAGTGAGAAAAAATATCCAAGTATATGTAAAACAAATTCATCTTGTGGGTCATTGTATTTTGGGAGTTACACTCCGTGGAAAATAGGGTTTGTGTCGAGTCCCGAAACTAGTCAAAATCAGGTGTTTCGGGTAAAAAAGTCATAACTTCTTCCTAACAGATCCAAATTCAGTGAGACCAAATGTGTTGGTTAGGGTACATTATTTTTTATGTTTTGTAATAGTTTCAAATCATGTCATCAAATATTTTTTGCGGGGCACGCTCTATAAGGTCACTCTCTAGAATAAGCCAAAATTCAGCAAGGTATGACATTTTTTCTATAAATCCTTTTCTGAGAGGTTCCAAGTAGTGACACTTGTGGAATTGCATTAAACACACTGAAGAACATTGTGTATCAGTTTCATATGTTTATACATTGCAAGTTCAAATTTATGATTACTTCAAGTTAGGGTTGTTGACTAATCCAAAACTAGACATGTGAGACTAAAGAAAGGTTTGATGAAAATTCTAGTCTCTTGTTTTTAAAGTTAAGGAAGGTTTGCAGGAATGTGATAATATACACCAATTCTATTACACAACTACAAATTATATTTTGATGATGAAATTGATGAGGGCTTTTGGTTGTGGTACATGTTGAGTACATGGTTGAGACAAGTAGTTGATGAGTTGGCGCACATACATGAGGTGTATAGTTGATGATGTNGTCGGGTGAATGGTAAAACCTTCTTGTATCTGACTACTTTTCACCATCAAAAGTCAAATCTAATCTTTATCATTCTTTCCCAGGGAATATTTCACCTTCTCTCCTTGACAATGACACCAAAATTTTATCACTCTATAGTTTTCCTTGGTTGTAGAAGGAAAAACCAAAGGTAACCAAAAACCAACTTTAGGACCAAAAGCTATCCCTTCCAATCTAGAGAGGGATCTCTCTTATAACTTAGTCAATCAGTGACTGGTTATTGAATCAGGAACAATGGAGTTGATTAAGGTTGGTTTTCATTGATGTCAACCCTTGAAGAAAGTCTCGTAGCACAAAGACTTGGGTAATGGACCCAATATTTTTTTATGTAAATATGACTCATTATTGTTTTTTCATGGTTGATAAGAAGTAAATATGGATGAACTCCAAAGTGGTCCCCTTATGGTGAAAGCCCTCATGGGAAGATTCTTTGTGGAGTAAGAGAACCCATTCTTTATTGTGTAATAATGAGATGAAGGAAAGTGATTTTGTCAAGGAAAATATCCTAGATGGATAGTTCTTGTCATTTCATTTTTGGTGGTATGTGGAACCTCACATAATTCCTCACGGTTAAAGAGTTATGGCCATGAGAAGTTGGAGAATCTAGGTTTGGGCAATGGACCCAAGTTTGTTTGATGGGTAATGGTATGATTTATGATGTATTTTCAGATAATACTATTCTATATGGATATTAAATGTCATTCCTTTTCTGGTGGTATGTAGAACGTCACATAACTCCACACGGTTTGAGAGTTATGGCCTTACGAAGTTGGAGGACCCTCATATGTCATCTAGAAGCCCCAAAAGCTCAAAGTAGTCAAAGTGGTTTAAGAGATTTTTAAAGGTAAATAATAAAGTGAAGTGATGAGTGTATTATAATTCAAATTGAATACAAAATAAATTATTTCAATCATAAATTTAATGGAGAAATTAGAAATGGACCCAACCCTAAAATAAGGAAAGTGAGCCAAGTGACCTAGAAGATATTTTTAAGGAAGCTACTTGGAGAGTATAAATAAGAGGTAAGGCTCTCTCATTTGAATCACACTTGAGCATATTGAATATCTATATGTGTCTGAGGTAACCGAGGATATCTAAACTAGAATTCCGAGTGAAGGTGAAGAAAATAAGGCCAAAATGCAAGGAAGGATAAATTCTTTTGATGGTGCTTTCTAAGGTATGTTATTTACAGGTCATCTCACCATTTTCCCTATAACGTTTTTTCTATAATGATTTAGACCATGAAATTTATATGAAAGTGAGAAAAAATATCCAAGTATCTGTAAAACAAATTCATCTTGTGGGTCATTGTATTTTGGGAGTTACACTCCGTGGAAAATAGGGTTTGTGTCGAGTCCCGAAACTAGTCAAAATCAGGGGTTTCGGGTAAAAAAGTCATAGCTTCTTCCTAACAGATCCAAATTAAGTGAGACCAAATGTGTTGGTTAGGGTACATTATTTTTTATGTTTTGTAATAGTTTCAAATCATGTCATCAAATATTTTGTGCGGGGCACGCTCTACAAGGTCACTCTCTAGAATAAGCCAAAATTCAGCAAGGTATGACATTTTTTCTATAAATCCTTTTCTGAGAGGTTCCAAGTAGTGACACTTGTGGAATTGCATTAAACACACTGAAGAACATTGTGTATCAGTTTCATATGTTTATACATTGCAAGTTCAAATTTATGATTACTTCAAGTTAGGGTTGTTGACTAATCCAAAACTAGACATGTGAGACTAAAGAAAGGTTTGATGAAAATTCTAGTCTCTTGTTTTTAAAGTTAAGGAAGGTTTGCAGGAATGTGATAATATACACCAATTCTATTACACAGCTACAAATTAGATTTTGATGATGAAATTGATGAGGGATTTTGGTTGTGGTACATGTTGAGTACATGGTTGAGACAAGTAGTTGATGAGTTGGCGCACATACATGAGGTGTATAGTTGATGATGCTGGTACATATTGGTGAGTCATAGTTGATGAGTAGTTGACACATGCTTGGTACATGGTTGGATGCACTTGTTTATGGTACAGGTTGATTATAGGTTGGTTCATGGTTGATGCACTTGTTTATGGTATAGGTTGATTATAGGTTGAGGTACAAGTTGATGCATGGTTGATGCATGGTTCAGATTTATTGGTACAGGTTTACTTCGGTATATTTCACAGTGATAGTGTGACAATGGTTCCATCATTATACTTCTACTTCAGGTTGGTAGGACGGGGAAAGGACAAATGGTTGTAGCCACCTTCCGGTTGTAGCCAGAGAACATTGGGGGTTGTAGTCTCCTTCTGGTTGTAGACAGAGAATTGGGGAGTTGGAGCTTCCCTTAGGTTGTAGCCTAAGATACTAGGGGTGTTACACATCAAAATTACTCAGCTGGATAAGTGTCGAATGTTCCTCTAGATCGTCGTAAGTGTCGCATCTTCCTTACAACTTTCGCAAGTGTCACAAGTTGGTCGCAAGTGTCGCAAATGATGTTTGAGTATACTGTAATGCCGACGACACTAAGGAGACACTTAAAACATCTCATGTGCTTGGTCTGAAGGAGAAGAACTGGTTTACTGAAGTCAAATGACTCTTGACACCTGAAAGGAGCACTGAAACAGAGGTTCTAAGGGAGAGCGCTCATCTATATCAGCTCTAGGAGCGCTAGCGCTCCCCTATAATTCTTCAAGGAGCATTATAACACTCCCCTTCCCCCTTTGAAGGAGCATTGCTCATCTTGAGAGCGTTGGCGCCCCTCCACAGCTTACCAGGGAGTGCTACAGCACTCTGATGCACCTTCTAAGGGAGCGTTGCCTAATTTGGGGCAGCAGTTGCCCCGTTGAGGAGAACAAGGGGAGGATATTTTGAGATTAGGAGGGAGTTGTGCTCGAATTCTTGGTTTCATCAAGAGATCCTTGATCTGAGGAGGAAGTTCCCAACTTATTCTAAAGATAACTCAAGAGGTTAAGCTCCTCTTAACCTATATAAGTAGACTCTATGATGGTGGTAAGAGGAAAGAACTGCTGGTATGAAACTTATGATCTTAGAGAAAGTACATAGACATCCAAAGGAGAGTGATCGGTGAAGCTGCTATTGTCCAGGTTGTGGATCTTTCAGGCAAGGGTTAGACGAAGAGGACTCAACGAAGTTGTCTCATTCACATCTACAATTGTAAGTATTGTTGTCGTTATTCTCATCAATATGACATGCTTGGCCTGTTTCTTTCTAGTTTGTGTCTAATATTACATGAACTTATCATTAACTGATAGATCTATTTTCAAGCTAATATCAATAGAGCAGAAAGTGGTCATATCTTGTTTTGTCCATAGGATCCAGCGGGAAGCAAAGGATCAAAGCGCAACTAGGAGCGTGCAAGGACAAACGTCGATAAAGAGGTACTTCTGTCATTCTTCCTTCTCATGTGTTAGCTTAGATAGATTTGAAAGGAAGTCAATGACCATGTTAAGCATTTTCTGTCTAGAGTTAGGGTCAAGCTCTTAGAGGTGATCTACCTGTCCGCAGGGAGATTTTCCTACAACAGAAATTGGCGACTCCACTAGGGAGATAGCCTCAAATCGAAACCTCTTGTTTTGATTTTCTCCTCATTGACCTAGTTTTACCTCTTGATTGTTTCAGACCTGGTTCACTCCTCTTTTGATTGGTTTCATGAGCTGATTGGCTCCTTGTCCCATCATACTCAACATAATTGTCGAGTTTGAATTTCAATTTTTGGAATTTTTTGACATTTTTGGGAGTTTTAGACCCTGGCGCCCCTTTCCTAGTGTTAACAGAGTGCCAGTGCTCCTCCATATACTTGCACAGAGCGCTATAATGCTCTTTGTATTTAGAAACAAAGAGCCAACCTCTTTTAGGCCAAAAAACCCTCCAGAATTGCATTTTCTGGGTTTTTCCTCTGTGTCTTCTCTGCTGAGTAGCCTTGTGAGTCAATGTTTTTTCCCTTTCAGCCTTGACATCTATCTTTTGATTGAAGAATAAGCATCTTACTATTTGGATCTTGTAAGCCTTCTTCACTATTGTCATTGGTTTTTTTTGTTGATTGGAGTTTGAGACCCCTACATTGTCTTTCTCTTTGCTTAACTGAGTCAAAACCCTAGTGAAGGTCATCAAAGGCCTACAAACCTCTTCATCTCGATTTTTAGTTAAGATCAGTGTTCTTCAACCTTTTCTTTTTGGGTTTGAATTTTGTTTTTCTCTTTGATTGTTTCTTTTTTTTCGCTTTTCATTTTGATTGCAACGGAAGGGTGTATTGTTTGTATGACTTTTTCTTGGGCTAGCTTGATTTTCATTCATACAAAAGATAATTATCAAGATGAGCATCGTGTTGAATTAATCATTATTCATATACAAACAACAAAAATCATATGCATGATTGATTGTGCATATTAGAAGGCATTTAAAATTTTTAGCATTACATCAGGATTTGATCGAGAAAAAGAATTGTTTGAGGACACTTCGTATTTGTGTTTGTTAGTGAAAAGAACTTTCTCTCTCTCCCTTAGATAGATGTTCATCAAAAGGAAATGATTGCTTATCATATTTGATGCAATCTTTGGGTCTGAGTCATAATTCCATTTGTTTCACTTCCATGCACCCCTTTGTGTAAAGAACAGCCATAAAATCAATGCCAATTAAAAGTTATCTAGAACTTTTTCTTTTCTAGGATCCTCCACCAACAGTGGACTAGGCTTAGTACTTTGGATTAGGGCTGTGAGCATAACTCTCCAAAGTTTCCAAAACAAACACTAGCATCCTGAGTTAGGGAGAGTCAAATCCAGTCATCGTATAAGTCTGCCTGGGATCCCCCTCTCACACAGGGGTTATGCACGAGGTCGCATTTGGGTAAGCTACGGGGACTAACCCTCCCTAGTTTAACTGATTGTGGTGGTCATATCGTATTATGGGGATCACTTTGAGGTAAATCCACAATTGCTGCGTGGAAGCCTTTTAGTTGATTTCGGGCTTGATACTCTGCCCGTACGTTCGGATCAGACTGTCGACTATTCCCGCCCAGGGGCTAACTACGAATTGGTAACCATAGTGGCCATAATATTTACGATCTTACACAAGGTGATGGTGACGGGAAGTCTCACTGTACCTGGAGAAGACATTGGTCAAACTCACTCGGGCTCCTTGGAGGGTAAATCCACAATTACTGCGTGGAATCTTGCANTGGTACATATTGGTGAGTCATAGTTGATGAGTAGTTGACACATGCTTGGTACATGGTTGGATGCACTTGTTTATGGTACAGGTTGATTATAGGTTGGTTCATGGTTGATGCACTTGTTTATGGTATAGGTTGATTATAGGTTGAGGTACAAGTTGATGCATGGTTGATGCATGGTTCAGATTTATTGGTACAGGTTTACTTCGGTATATTTCACAGTGATAGTGTGACAATGGTTCCATCATTATACTTCTACTTCAGGTTGGTAGGACGGGGAAAGGACAAATGGTTGTAGCCACCTTCCGGTTGTAGCCAGAGAACATTGGGGGTTGTAGTCTCCTTCTGGTTGTAGACAGAGAATTGGGGAGTTGGAGCTTCCCTTAGGTTGTAGCCTAAGATACTAGGGGTGTTACACATCAAAATTACTCAGCTGGATAAGTGTCGAATGTTCCTCTAGATCGTCGTAAGTGTCGCATCTTCCTTACAACTTTCGCAAGTGTCACAAGTTGGTCGCAAGTGTCGCAAATGATGTTTGAGTATACTGTAATGCCGACGACACTAAGGAGACACTTAAAACATCTCATGTGCTTGGTCTGAAGGAGAAGAACTGGTTTACTGAAGTCAAATGACTCTTGACACCTGAAAGGAGCACTGAAACAGAGGTTCTAAGGGAGAGCGCTCATCTATATCAGCTCTAGGAGCGCTAGCGCTCCCCTATAATTCTTCAAGGAGCATTATAACACTCCCCTTCCCCCTTTGAAGGAGCATTGCTCATCTTGAGAGCGTTGGCGCCCCTCCACAGCTTACCAGGGAGTGCTACAGCACTCTGATGCACCTTCTAAGGGAGCGTTGCCTAATTTGGGGCAGCAGTTGCCCCGTTGAGGAGAACAAGGGGAGGATATTTTGAGATTAGGAGGGAGTTGTGCTCGAATTCTTGGTTTCATCAAGAGATCCTTGATCTGAGGAGGAAGTTCCCAACTTATTCTAAAGATAACTCAAGAGGTTAAGCTCCTCTTAACCTATATAAGTAGACTCTATGATGGTGGTAAGAGGAAAGAACTGCTGGTATGAAACTTATGATCTTAGAGAAAGTACATAGACATCCAAAGGAGAGTGATCGGTGAAGCTGCTATTGTCCAGGTTGTGGATCTTTCAGGCAAGGGTTAGACGAAGAGGACTCAACGAAGTTGTCTCATTCACATCTACAATTGTAAGTATTGTTGTCGTTATTCTCATCAATATGACATGCTTGGCCTGTTTCTTTCTAGTTTGTGTCTAATATTACATGAACTTATCATTAACTGATAGATCTATTTTCAAGCTAATATCAATAGAGCAGAAAGTGGTCATATCTTGTTTTGTCCATAGGATCCAGCGGGAAGCAAAGGATCAAAGCGCAACTAGGAGCGTGCAAGGACAAACGTCGATAAAGAGGTACTTCTGTCATTCTTCCTTCTCATGTGTTAGCTTAGATAGATTTGAAAGGAAGTCAATGACCATGTTAAGCATTTTCTGTCTAGAGTTAGGGTCAAGCTCTTAGAGGTGATCTACCTGTCCGCAGGGAGATTTTCCTACAACAGAAATTGGCGACTCCACTAGGGAGATAGCCTCAAATCGAAACCTCTTGTTTTGATTTTCTCCTCATTGACCTAGTTTTACCTCTTGATTGTTTCAGACCTGGTTCACTCCTCTTTTGATTGGTTTCATGAGCTGATTGGCTCCTTGTCCCATCATACTCAACATAATTATCGAGTTTGAATTTCAATTTTTGGAATTTTTTGACATTTTTGGGAGTTTTAGACCCTGGAGCCCCTTTCCTAGTGTTAACAGAGTGCCAATGCTCCTCCATAGACTTGCACAGAGTGCTATAATGCTCCTTGTATTTAGAAACAAAGCGCCAACCTCTTTTAGGCCAAAAAACCCTCCAGAATTGCATTTTCTGGGTTTTGCCTCTGTGTCTTCTCTGCTGAGTAGCCTTGTGAGTCAATTTTTTTTCCCTTTCAGCCTTGACATCTATCTTTTGATTGAAGAATAAGAATCTTACTATTTGGATCTTGTAATCCTTCTTCACTATTGTCATTGGTTTTTTTTGTTGATTGGAGTTTGAGACCCCTGCATTGTCTTTCTCTTTGCTTAACTGAGTCAAAACCCTGGTGAAGATCATCAAAGGCCTACAAACCTCTTCATCTCGATTTTTAGTTAAGATCAATGTTCTTCAACCTTTTCTTTTTGGGTTTGAATTTTGTTTTTCTCTTTGATTGTTTCTTTTTTTTCGCTTTTCGTTTTGATTGCAACGGAAGGGTGTATTGTTTGTATGACTTTTTCTTGTGCTAGTTTGATTTTCATTCATACAAAAGATAATTAGCAAGACGAGCATCGTGTTGAATTAATCATTATTCATATACAAACAACAAAAATCATATGCATGATTGATTGTGCATATTAGAAGGCATTTAAAAGTTTTAGCATTACATCAGGATTTGATCGAGAAAAAGAATTGTTTGAGGACACTTCGTATTTGTGTTTGTTAGTGAAAAGAACTTTCTCTCTCTCCCTTAGATAGATGTTCATCAAAAGGAAATGATTGCTTATCATATTTGATGCAATCTTTGGGTATGAGTCATAATTCCATTTGTTTCACTTCCATGCACCCCTTTGCGTAAAGAACAACCATAAAATCAACGCCAATTAAAAGTTATCTAGAACTTTTTCTTTTCTAGGATCCTCCACCAAGTGGACTAGGATTAGTACTTTGGATTAGGGCTGTGAGCATAACTCTCCAAAGTTTCCAAAACAAACACTAGCATCTTGAGTTTGGGAGAGTCAAATCCAATCATCGTATAAGTCTGCCTGGGATCCCCCTCTCACACAGGGGTTATGCACGAGGTCGCATTTGGGTAAGCTACGGGGACTAACCCTCCCTGGTTTAACTGATTGTGGTGGTCAGATCGTATTATGGGGATCACTTTGAGGTAAATTCACAATTGCTGCGTGGAATCCTTTTAGTTGATTTCGGGCTTGATACCCTGCCCGTACGTTCGGATCGGACTGTCGACTATTCCCGCCCAGGGGCTAACTGCGAATTGGTAACCATAGTGGCCATAATATTTATGGTATTACACAAGGTGATGGTGACGGGAAGTCTCACTGTACCTGGAGAAGACATTGGTCAAACTCACTCGGGCTCCTTGGAGGGTAAATCCACAATTACTGTGTGGAAGCTTGCACCAAGG
>JZKD02S1594740.1:0-10071 GCA_000966675.3 Picea glauca | reverse complement strand
TATAACTTTTAAGAACATTAAACTTCTCAAATGAATAAACATCAACCATTTTAATTCTTCCACCCTTTTAAATATTATATTTAATCTCAATTTTTGAAAAACTCAAAAAATTTTCGTGGCTTTAAACATGACCTTTTAAAAAGCATGCGAATTAATTTAAGGAGATTGCAACTTTTGATTTAAATGAAGTCATTGTACCTCACACTACCACTGGAGTGAGATGATCTTAAAAGGGTCTCCACACCTCCTGATACACTTGGAGTGCGGCTTTCTTGAAAAATCTATGCATCGTTCCTCAGTCCTAAATCGCAGCAATTTTAGTATTTTTGCACCAGGGTAAGTTAGGGTAATAAGATGTCTCACGCTTCGAGAGGAGGGACCTGTGGAGATGTTGAACTCAATGCACCTTACATAGATCTTGCTTCTCCTCTGATATTTGACGCCCTCAAGACCTCTCTCCTCCAACCAGCTCTGATACCACTTGTTAGAATTGCAAATGCGGAAAACATAATTCACATATGATAATTAACAATAACACAGATAAGAAACACAAGGATTTCACATGGTTCACCCAAACATTGGGCTACGTCCACCAAGTATAGGTATCAATTGTCTTGTTATTCAGATTATGGAGATTACAATAGACTTGTAAGTTCTCACTTTGTCTCTCTCAATTTGCCTCTATGGGCTTACATGTATTTATATACATTTAGAGGAAATTGATTATTAAATGCAATCCCTATCCATATTCTAACTTGGTTTATTTGGTTGTAACCAATGCAGAATAATAGGATCCAAATCCATCATTGGAGGAATTCATTGTCACCAAATCCCAACAATAATAAGTTAGAATTTCAATAGAAAAATTTTGTAATTTCAATAGAAAATACTTTGTAATTTCAAATACAAAATTTTGGTAAGTTATATATACATTTTCTTTGGAATAATTTCAAAGCTTTAAAAAGATACTATAAAACATTAGAGATAGTTAAAAAATCAAGAATTTTTGTGAACATCCATATAAGGGAGAATGCAATCTATGTATACATATGATTCATAAGCAGTGCATCTTATATTCATATTTTGGGAATATCCCAATCTTTCTTAAGGATGAGAGTCATGTTCATTTTATATCTCATTAGAAAAGAAACAAATGTAGTAGATCTTGAGGTTTTTATTGAAGGGTGATAAACCCTGCTTGCATTATAGGCCTTTAGGAACATGACAATGTAGCATGAATTCTTTCATTTTTTATTATTTAGGTTATGATGCTTATGATTTGGAGCTTCCCAACATTCATAGAAACATAAAACTAATTTAAGTTACTCATGAAGACCACCAAGTATGCTATTCTTATTGAGGATATTTATTGTTTACTTTATCTCTCAAACCATGAAAAAATGCATGAAAGAGTGGGATGTTGAAGAATAATCCATAATGCATAAGTTTGATGGTACTAAAAATTCTGTTAACTTCTCCATAGGTTTCTTAAGAATTCCACTAAGCTTCAAAAATCTTGTTCCAAGCATTAATGTTGCAAAGGATATGTCTCTTTGATATTGGGACTTGGATGAGGTGGGGGGAAGAGAGCTATGGAGGACTCTTAAAATATTGACAAAGTATCATCACACTCATGTCAATGTTGCTAGAAAAAAGGAAAAAAAAGTAAAAGAGTGTCATAAATAAATATGCATGGAATTGGTAAAAGGGGATTGGTCCTTTTGAGAAAACAATGAGTAAGGATTTGATGATACTATAAACTAAATGAACCTAATCACACTTTTCATTGTTGTAATCCCAATTTTAGGTTTTGTAATGTTGACAAGGTTCATTTTCGACAAGTTCATATCTAAACTTAATCTAGAACATCTAGGATATAAAGTTTCACCAAGTTTAATAGTGTTTTTAATCCCAAACATAATCATTAAAAAGTTTTATATGAAACAAGGAAAGTATATTGACTATATTTATGACGATTTTGATCAAAATTGTACAATATTGGTGGATTGTGGATAGTTTTACATTCAATTCTCACTTATGTGTTTTGTTTACACTATCTATTGAATTCCTAGTTATGTGTTTTGTTCCACTTATCTATGGAATTAGTCACCATGCCATCAATTAGATACTAAACATGGTTGAGAGGCCAATGCCAATGTGATGAATAATAGTCACACTAGATACCCTAGCTATAATAGGAAAATACATAATATTATGAATGCAATAAAATAACTATTAGAATATGTTTGATACTATTAGTGAGATGAAATATGTGAATATGAAAAAAGAGATATGTTTTGATTTTTTTTTACTTTTCAATTTCAATTTCAACATTCAACAACTCATTTGTAATTAGTCTTACTAATAAGATCTCAATGCGGTTACAATTTACATCCATAACCTATGACTAACTGTTTTTTTTTTTACAAGACAAGAGGTAAAGATAACAATGGAAATGATATTATGGTGAGTGCCATAGGTAAGTATAGCAAAGAAAATGATATTATGGAAAAGTGTTGGATTAAAAAAAATGAAGTATGTAAACTAAATATGATGCCAATTCTCATATTGCCAAGAATCAACAATGCTCATAACACTAAATTCAAGTGGGGATTCACAAAGACAAGATTCTATATTTTTTTGGAAAGATTGATTCTACGTTTTTTTGGGAAGATTTCATTGACCCATTAAATAGTTCGTACACTATATAATAGATAAGAGACAACTAAAATAAATGTGATGAACCAATGCTTATTGACCAACCAATAATTAGAAGTGAGGACATTGATGGGTTATTGAAAATCTATGATTTCAAACATTTACAATCTTTTTGAATCAAAGGAAACCTTCCCATACATATAGGTTGGAAGCCATTACAACCATATTCATTATGAACTCAGCATGTCATTTATGAGAATTGAACCTTTCATGAAAAATAACAATCATTCCTCACAACTATTCAAACTAAACCCAATTTACAAAACTCATTTTACCTTATTATTACTTAAATTTGTTATTTGTATATAACTTATGAGATCCACGTGTTTGTTCGAATGTCTATCCACCTTGAGCGCTGGCCAGATGGGTATCCATTTTTTCAAATGCGTCTCACACGAGTTCTTCATTCTGGTTATTTTCCATTTGCAAACATATTTTTGGTCAACACTGGGCCAACAGATTAAGGAATACAGAATTTTGAAAACGCATATTCATTCATCGGAGAACGATGATCTATTTCTAGTTACTCCATCTTGATCTGAATTTAGGCAGCATCGGGCTATACAATAGCACCTTTTTTCCGGCCAGGGCAACGATGCCGGCATGCAACAGTTGTACGACGAATTCTCCGGTTATTGATTTCCGTGCAATAAACTAGCTATTGGAATTTGGATGCAGGGCGGCAAGATGCAGTGCAATGGCTTTGCCGAAGGATGACAGAGATGCTTACATAGGCAAAATGATGTAATGTAGAAAACTTAATCCCGTGTGCAAAATAATTACGCTACACAGTTGCGTACATGATATTTCTTTTAAAATAACGCCTTCGGAAAAAATGTTTGATACTTATCAATGTATGGTAAAAAATATTAGTCTGCTGCTCCGTTTCTTCCTCTTGTTCTGTAAAAACTGTTGAAACCATCACATTTAATTCCATATCAGGGCGGTGGTGGAATCGAATCATGTTCTGTGTTGAGTAATAACCTTCACTCTAATCTAACCAATCAGGTAACACAAATGCGCCATAAGGACGGAGGGGAGAGAATCTAACCAATCAGGTAACACAAATGCGCCATAAGGACGGAGGGGAGAGAATCTAACCAATCAGGTAACACAAATGCAAGTGATCGGAGCAACGATCCCGGGATGTAATAGCGAGGACGAATTCAATGGTCATTGCTGTCCCTACAATAAGATAGGGGGAATGCAATAGGGAGGATGAATTCAATAGTCATTAGTTGTTAAATTTGATGACTATTATTTTTTTTTATCTTTTCTTATTTAATCATTAATATTGCTAATTTTAATTTAATCGTACAATTAATTTTTAAGTCCTATATATATATACATAGGTTTAATGTTTAAGAATATGTGTTTCCTCTTAAGGGGTACCGGTAGGACTTGGCTGTGACTTTAAAAATATATTATTATTATTGGGTGAAATCATGGAGGTGGGTAACATTTTTGTGACAATCTCATCTCCAAAATTCTGAAAAATGTTTTTTCGATCTAATATTAGTTTTCGGCTGGAAGATATTTTCTTTTGTCGAAAAGGGGAACGTCAAATCGAACGGTACAGTGACGACACTCTTGATTTGCATGTAAAAATTTAGTCGGATGGATTTTTTCCATCTCACAACAAGTTTTCTTTCGAAATATATTCCAGTCGAAACATTCTTTCGACTGAAAGATTGTTTGGCCGAACAATCTTTCAGCCGAACACTTTTTTGGCCGAAATAATGTTTATATATCAACCAAACATCAGTATTGTAATGTTTTTCTAAGCTCTTTGTGTTTGTGATAGTGAGTGATTATGAGTGTTCCTGCGTTTGTGATAGTTCCTGCATTTGCGAGTGTTACTGCATTCCTGAGTGTTGGCACAGATGTAGGGTTGGTACAAATATCGTGTCGGTGGGCAGTCGGGGTTTTGTGTTGGCGGCTGGTTGGCGGGCCGAGATTTAGGTATTTCACAAGGCTGGGCCCTCGCGGCCAAATCACAGTCCAGTGGACTATGAGTTGGCCACGAGGGGGCAGCCCTGTGGCCAAGCCGTGGGCATGCCCACGACTTGGCCACAAGGCATGCCCCCCGCAACCAAGTCACAGTCTAGCCACAGGGCAGGCCCCCTGCGGCCAAGTCACAATCCAGTGGACTGTGACTTGGCCGCGGGGGCCTAGCCTTGTTGCTAAGCCATTGCCGGGAAGATCAACTACAAAGCTTGATTGCTTCCACTTTCCGGTTCAACCCTCTGTGCTTAACCATTATGAATTCCTATCCATTCATTTTGTTCCGGTGACCTTAAAGCAAACCTTAAACAATAAGATTAAATAGAGTTTTTATCATGTACTTAATTTATTAGATTTCATTTATGTTTTATAAGATTTTATGTATATTGGTTGGTTTTAATGAAGGTATTGTTCATTTTTTTGTTCCCAAAAGTAGAATGTTACTTAGTATATGCAAATTCATGATACAAAGTTTTTACTAGGTAGTTAATTGTTAACATATACACATTCTGTTATTTAAATTTAAAGGTGGTTTTTTTATTTAACAAATTGTAATTTTTTTACGACTTTTTGTTGAAAAAAATTATATTATTCATTGCACCATAGTCATAGTCATTATAAGTGGAAAATAAAGAGAAGTTATAAAATGTTATATAAGTTTTTTTATGTTTTATACAAATTAATTAGAATTATAAATCAATAGATTGTGTCTACATAAACCTTTAGGATATGTAAGATAATGAGATTTTACGCAAATTCAAACTCTAAAATAAGTTGTTCTACATAAAAAGAAATTTCAGATATAGAATTGAAGCCTTCATAGAATTCACAATTACAAGTGAGATGTTAAGAAAGGTGTCTCAAAGAAATCCATTACTTTAGAAAACTTATCTAAACAATTAAAGTAATTTAATAACCATGGCTATAAAGTAATTACATTTAAAATTAGTAATTTGTTATTTTTAAAAATTTTAATGTTAATATTCAAATCCCATAAAATATTCCTTAGATGTCTTTAAATTCAAATTTGAAATAAATACATAAGAATGTACAATTTGGAGAAATGAAGAGAATACTAATAAAAATGGTTCCATTAATTTCTAATTATCACAAGTGTGAATATGTACCACATTTATGACCTATGTCTACATGGAAGACATATGTACCACATCTATTATGTGAACATGTAACATAAATCAATAGATCATGTTTACAAAAGTCTGTAGGATAACCAAAGGAATAAAATTTCACACAAATTCAAATCCAAGAGTAAATTTTCCTACACAAAAAGGAAGCCCAAAAGTAGTGTGGAAGTCTTCATAATACGTGCAACTAGAATAACCATAAAGGATGGGAATGAATAATGTATATCCCAAATTTGTAATTTGTTCTTTCGAACTCTAAATAATAATATTCCAATTCTAAACAATATTCCCTCAAAGTCCTTATAGTGGAAATTTAAAAGGAGTGTATAAGGAAGTACGATAGATTAGATGGAAAAAAAAATCATTAATTGATTATTATTAAATGTGTAAGCATATACAATCATTATTACTTGTAAATCCATGCTATATCCATTTACACAAACCTAAATAGTCTCGATCTAGCAAGAAGTTCATGTACATCAGTAGTAGATATTGAGCTTTACATATCAAAATTCCATATATATAATGAACTTAGATATCAATCCTATCCTCATTTTCATATTTAAGAGGAAAATTTACATCACTATAAAATATTCAAGAAAATACAAAAAAAAAATCAAAACACCAATCATACCGAGAACCCTTTTTAACTAGCTAAAATTTATTTTCTCACAAATTTGTACCTTATAAACTTGTATTTTATACCTAGGATAAACCCATTGTAAATTGAATTGGCATGCCTAACTTTGATTTTCATTTACATGATATTAAGATGTAAAGATATTATTGAACTCAATATGGACCCTTTAAATTTGGTAAATTCAAATAACTTCAAAATTATTTAAAAAAGAAAGTCAAAACTATCAATGCGCATATCTAATATTTAAAAAATAAACAAAAAAATTCAATTGAAAGAATGAAAATATAATAAACGTGGACCAAGAGAATATATACGCTTTACACTTAGATTCAACTTATGTATCTTTCCTTCTATATTAGGAAGTAGTCTCATTTGCATAAATGTGCAACCTAAAAGAACATAAACTAAATTTCAAAATTATACTCAATAACAAGCTTAAGAATCGATTAAATAATTAATATTTATTAAGAAAATTTTATAGGATGAGGAGTTAATTCTCAAAATTATGCTCAATAACTATATAAATAATTTATTTAGTAATTGATATAGATAAGATAAATTTGCACAGAAGTGGAGAAGCCCAAGAAGAGTCATACTACAATGTTGTTACTACCTCTACTCATTTTGAACTCATAGAATTCAAAATGACAACCATTGTAACTTAGCATCCAAAAATATTAAAATAATCTAAATCTTTTAGAACATCAAAATTTCATTTTATCCAGGTGCAAATAAATTCATTTTTAATGAGGTGAAAAAATATGTTGCAATAGGTGATACACCAAGAGCCACATAGAAGGAATGTCCATACACATTTAAGTTTTTTTAAATGAAAAGAAAAAGAGATAAAAGCTATCTTGCAAAAACGTGGAATTCATTTTGTTATCAAATATAAACAACCATGAGTAAGATGGAATTGAAGTTCAAACAGTGAATATGGCATTGCACTTAACAAAGAATAATATAGTGTCATATTGTATGATTGTAGTTCAATAACAATAATCTATATGAAACAAGTATTTCTTGAGTGCATTATATTTTTTAACACAATTTCGTAGTGTACAAGAGTCTTAAAAAAATATTATTAAAAAGAACTAATCACAAGTGACAAAATCCTTAAGAATGAATTGATCAAATAAAACTAGGTTCAAAGTGTTTGCTAGCAAACATTTACACTAAGATTCAATATATTTTCCATGAATAGAAAATCTATATTACTTTCTTAATGTTGGTATTTGTATAATGAGTCAACCTATTCATAGATTGATTAGGTTCAAAGTGTTTGCTAGAAAACATTCATACTAAGAATCAACACTAAGATTCAAGATATTTTCCATGAATAGAAAATCTTTATTACTTTGTTAATGTTAGTATTTCTATAATGAGTCAACCTATTCATAGATTGATTCCATTTTAGGTAATCTATAATGGTCATTAGCCAAGCTATCAATATTCTTTAGGTTAGTGAGTCGGGCCAAGTTATGATATATGATGAATAATGTGAGTCGGGCCCNTCATTAATTGATTATTATTAAATGTGTAAGCATATACAATCATTATTACTTGTAAATCCATGCTATATCCATTTACACAAACCTAAATAGTCTCGATCTAGCAAGAAGTTCATGTACATCAGTAGTAGATATTGAGCTTTACATATCAAAATTCCATATATATAATGAACTTAGATATCAATCCTATCCTCATTTTCATATTTAAGAGGAAAATTTACATCACTATAAAATATTCAAGAAAATACAAAAAAAAAATCAAAACACCAATCATACCGAGAACCCTTTTTAACTAGCTAAAATTTATTTTCTCACAAATTTGTACCTTATAAACTTGTATTTTATACCTAGGATAAACCCATTGTAAATTGAATTGGCATGCCTAACTTTGATTTTCATTTACATGATATTAAGATGTAAAGATATTATTGAACTCAATATGGACCCTTTAAATTTGGTAAATTCAAATAACTTCAAAATTATTTAAAAAAGAAAGTCAAAACTATCAATGCGCATATCTAATATTTAAAAAATAAACAAAAAAATTCAATTGAAAGAATGAAAATATAATAAACGTGGACCAAGAGAATATATACGCTTTACACTTAGATTCAACTTATGTATCTTTCCTTCTATATTAGGAAGTAGTCTCATTTGCATAAATGTGCAACCTAAAAGAACATAAACTAAATTTCAAAATTATACTCAATAACAAGCTTAAGAATCGATTAAATAATTAATATTTATTAAGAAAATTTTATAGGATGAGGAGTTAATTCTCAAAATTATGCTCAATAACTATATAAATAATTTATTTAGTAATTGATATAGATAAGATAAATTTGCACAGAAGTGGAGAAGCCCAATAAGAGTCATACTACAATGTTGTTACTGCCTCTACTCATTTTGAACTCATAGAATTCAAAATGACAAAAAAATTAAAATAATCTAAATCTTTTAGAAGATCAAAATTTCATTTTATCGAGGTGAAAATAAAGTCATTTTTAATGAGGTGAAAAAATATGTTGCAATAGGTGATACACCAAGAGCCACATAGAAGGAATGTCCATACAGATTTAAGTTTTTTTGAATGAAAAGAAAAAGAGATAAAAACTATCTTGCAAAAACGTGGAATTCATTTTGTTATCAAATATAAACAACCATGAGTAAGATGGAATTGAATTTCAAACAATGAATATGGCATTGTACTTAACAAAAAATAATCTAGTGTCATATTGTATGATTGTAGTTCAATAACAATAATCTATATGGAACAAGTATTTCTTGAGTGCAATGTATTTTTTAACACAATTTTGCAGTGTACAAGAGTCTTAAAAAAATATTATTAAAAAGAACTAATCACAAGTGACAAAATCCTTAAGAATGAATTGATCAAATAAAACTAGGTTCAAATTGTTTGCTAGCAAACATTTACACTAAGAATCAACACTAAGATTCAATATATTTTCCATGAATAGAAAATCTATATTACTTTCTTAATGTTGGTATTTGTATAATGAGTGAACCTATTCATAGATTGATTAGATTCAAAGTGTTTGCTAGCAAACATTTATACTAAGAATCAACACTAAGATTCAAGATATTTTCCATGAATAGAAAATCTTTATTACTTTGTTAATGTTAGTATTTCTATAATGAGTCAACCTATTCATAGATTGATTCCATTTTAGGTAATCTATAATGGTCATTAGCCAAGCTATCAATATTCTTTAGGTTAGTGAGTCGGGCCAAGTTATGATATATGATGAATAATGTGAGTCGGGCCCGATACAAGTCATCAAAAATTCATGAGCTCACTATTACTCCCAATTGGATAATTTGGCAGGCATCCCAAACTGTAACATAAGGGAATCCCAACATTTTGTTTTTTATTAATATTTCATAAAAATTTCAATCTCTCTAACTTTTTAATTCATTTTTTTTTGTATTTTATAAAAATTTAAAATCTTTAGGAATTCAATATATAAATCCATTTTTACATATGTAATATTAGAGTATCATAAGTTTCTTACAAAGTTTAGCTTACAAAGTA
>JZKD02S1594739.1:0-10071 GCA_000966675.3 Picea glauca | reverse complement strand
AACTTTTTATTTTAGGTAAGAGATCAATATGGTGATCGTCTCTTATGCAATGCTTGAAGCATCTATAAAATGCATTTTTTCTTTCAACTCAAATGAAATCTATGATTTTTAGTCCCTGCCGAAGGCACAAAGGGACTATAGGGATTGATAATTCGTTGACTTCATATTAATATGTCCTTTGACTATAAATTTTTGCATCCTTTGTATTGTTTGTACTATAGAAGTAAAAACATTATATTTTATATAATAAAAAAACTCTTATATGTCATCGTCTCATTGGAGAATATATTGGAGGTCTTATTGCCAGCTTCATTGTTCCCAATGTTGTAAATGTTTAGATATCCAAAGTTTTGAGCTTAGACTCTCTTTTTTATTTTTTATTACATTTTTACTGAAATGTTTACATACCGAAAGTTCTGAGCATCGACATTGTTTTTTAATATTTTTTTATTATTAGTCCCCGCCGAAGGTGTAGAGGGACTATAGTGATCGATAATTCGTTGACTTCATATTAATATGTCCTTTTATTATTATTTATATTTGTATTGAAATGTTTACATACTGAAGGTTTAGAGCATTGACACTTTTTTTGAGGTGCTTGAATAGGCCCGACAACTTAAATGTTTACATGGCACGAGGTCCTGAAACAAGCCCGACAACTTAAATGTTTGCATACCGCGAGGTCCTTAAACAACCTGACAGCCTTAAATGTTTACCTAAATAGGCTTCTCATAGTACATTTTTCCTCGAATTTTTCCATACAATGTTGTAGTGAATTTGGAAAATATTGTTGTCCACCGCCAATTGCATAGCCATTGTATGTTTCATACTTCTTCTATGCTTGGAATGCAATTTGGTCATTATTGAAGATACATACATTGTTTGTTGGTTCGGTGGGTGCTTCTTGTTCGTTGGTTCATCGGTTGCTTCTTATTGTTGGTTGGTTCAAATTTGCAAAGTTGAGGACCTGCGCCTGCGGTTGGACTTGTTGGTGCTTATTGCTTGCTTTTGTTTACTTCAACTTTGCAGGGTTGGGGTCTTGCATGCGTAGTTGGAGCTGTTTTTTTTTACTTTGCGGGGTCCAGGTGTTGCACCCTCAATTCGACCTACACTTCTGTCGTTCATCGTTTCAGAGTAATTTTCGATGCCATAATTTCATTTCTATTCGTTCTTTGTTCTTCACTATTTGCAGTTTGAAAGTAAGAATGTTTGATTATTTCTACTGACATGCTCGTCTTATGTTTTCGGTTCCTTCTGTGCTTGGGCTGCAGTTTGGTAATCGTTGGAGATAAATATATTGTTTACTGGTTCAATGGTTGTTGCTTCTTCGATGGTTCGTTGGTTGGTGCTTGTTGTTGTTTGGCTCAAGTTTGTGAGTTTGAGGTCCTCATGATGCAATTGGGCTCGTTTATGCTTGCTCGCTGGTTTGTTGCTTGTTGTTTTCTTTTATTTACTTCGGCTTTGCAGGGTTGGGGTCCTGCGCCGACAATTGGAGCTGGTTTTTTTTTGCACTTTGCCGTGTTCAAGTCCTGCACCCGCAAGTGGACCTGCGGTTCTATCGTTTGTCGTTTCTGGCGAAGTCGAGATCTGGCACCTGTCCCGTGCCTGCCTGTCCTTCTCTTAAATTTTGCTCCAATTCTTTTTCCTAGCTCTGAACCATACCTACATGTCTTTTTAAAATGTTCTTGTAGAGGGAAAAGATACTGAGATGGTGGTAGCAAGAGTGGTGTTCCATGGATTTCAAATTGCAGTATTCAGTTTCTATGTTGTTTGGCGTGCAACATTGCTAGCATAATGAATGTGTTCTCATGCGCATCACACCATTTTCATTTGGACAAAACCACTATAATTCTAGGATACTTTAGTGCTGACATGATACAAAATAGTGGCATAACAAATAATTGGACAACTGCATGTGCAATTACAATGTCAATTGTCTTTTTGTTAAGATAAAACATGTGAAAAACACACTTATTAACCATATATGGTGAAATGTGCCCATATCACAATACAACCTCTTTATCATGTGCACAAACTGGTGTGACCACGATACAATTTGTCTTCTACTTGAAATATGAGATGTACACCAAAGATACTGCAAAATTGTATTTCCATGTCTCAAAGCATATCTGGATACTTTGCTGCAGAAAACCAAAATCATTCAGCTATGGCCATGCAATTTCTTAATATTTTTTCTGGCTTGTAATATATTTTGGGCAGGAAAAACTTTATATAATTACAACCATGGATGGAGACAAGCAAAGGTTCATGTTTCTAACTATCTTTTATTCTATTCGTTGATTCTCATTTAGTGTATGTACATATTGCTTGTTCTCCCCTGCATACCGGCTTCCATTCATGTTCATTGTATTTTGTGTGTTCCCACATTCAAACAAACATAATAGCTGGAGAAAACGAAGGAGTCTTTACTGCAACTGTGGAAGAGGAGATACAAAGGTACATGCTTGTACTATTATTTCATATTCCATTGTTTTGTATTTCACTTATTATCTATATATGTGTTCACCTAATTTATTGTATGTAGATATCGTGTATCTTCCTACATAATAACTTATCTTCATGTCCTTTGTATTTTCTGTGTCGCTACATTGAAATAAATTGAACTCTCGTTTATTTTTTTTACATGTCTTCCTGCATACTAACTTCCTTCATGTCCATAGTATTTTTTCTGCATTGCTACATTTAAACAAACAGAGTGGTTGGAGAAGACGATGGACTCTTTGCCGCAAATGTAGAGGAGGAGTTGCAAAGGTGCATACCTCTACTCTTATTTTGTATTCTAGTGTTTAGTATTTCATTTATTGTCTGTATACTTGTTCTACTGCTTTGCACCTACTTTACTGTATGTAGATACTACATATCTTTCTACATAATAACTTATGCTCATGTGAATTGTATTCTCTTTGCTGCTACATTGAAATAAATAGAACTGTATTTCTTTCTTTTACATGTCTTTCAACAAACTAACTTACCTTCATGTCCACTGTATGTTCGGTGTTGCTACATTGAAAGAAACAGATTGGTTGGATGGGAAGATGAATTCTTATATGCCACAGCAGAGGGGCTGTAGTACAATCTTCAAAAAGGTATACCAACTGTGCTAGTAGATCAAACACACAAAACGGGAGGGTGCATATAATATCAGACTAGAAAATGATGATTTGGAAACAATGGGCCTTTGTTGAGACTTCCCGCTTCCAAACATTGCCCTCCCCATTTATAATTTTCCCACTTTCTATTATCCCTTTTTTCACCCTCTTCTATACTTAACCGAATTCCCCTTCATTTTTCTCGTCTACTTTCGCTTTCTGGTTGCTTTGCTTAGTCGTCTTTCCGAAAATGTCTAGGTGCTTGGGTTGGCGGACTGACGGGTTCACATTTATACTCCTGCTTCTATATCACAAATCCGATCGACGGTTTCCTCATTCCATACTTAGCCACTTTTTCGATTGCGGGTTCCCAGGTTGGCGGGTTCAAGATTGCGCCTCTAGATTTAGAGGTTTCGCGATATACAGATTGGTGGCCGTACTTCCCCCCCTCCCATCGTGTCGTATTTCTTGTTACACATTTTTGCAGTAAAAAAATCTGAGGCATACAATTTGACCGTCGGGTCCTCATGTTTCCTGAGTATCCCTTGACACCCTATTTTGTATTGCATCTCCTTCGATCTTGTATGCGACATTCAGAACAATTATGGATGATATACAATGCATATGCTTATTTAGTCCTTCTGATGTTCATCTGCACATTCTTGCATCGAAAAAAGTTGGACTAGTGACATGGCCATGAGTAGTCAATCATCGCAAACATCAACAAACCGACAAGGCCAAAGGTAAAGATGCATACATTACGTTCCTCATATGTTTACCAAACAAATATCCTCAACTATTTATTCATCTATGCCATGGTAAATATGTTGATGTCATTTGCAACACATAATTTGAAATTCACAAGAAGTATCAACGAGCACAAGTGAGACGTCGAACATAGCACAAGTTCTGCAGACCAAGAGCTCTAGTTGCAAAAATCTGGCTCCATACTTCATCCATGTTGTGTGTTTACTTGTACATTTATGCCAGGAAAAAAGAAAACAAAAAATATAATGCAGACTACCATTCACATTACTTTTCCTGTTCAAAAAATGTCACCAGGTCTAAACTTATAACACCCAAAATACTATCAATAGAGGGCTTGAACAACCGCCGAACTGGACAAGTCTTCGTTGGGGACATAATGGTCGTCTATAGCATGTACTTGCACAAGGCAAACAAAACTAGATCCATTATGCGTGCTGACATGACAGACAACAAGGCCATGATGACAGTCACACTGACTATTCCCACACAACTTGTCCAGAAACATGCAAAAAATATATTTTCAAGTAATGGGATATCCATTAAATTTTTTAATATATTTACCAAAACAATATATGACCGTGGTGATTGTGATCGGATTATATCGCTCAATGAAACAAGTATTGTGGAAAAAAATTCCCACTATTTGTTCAGAATATCGTTTCGTCCCGGACACAACTATCATCCAACTTGCACATAGCAACGACATTTATCTAATCAGAACCATTGGTGCAGTTGTCACACACGCGAGAAAACTTGGCTCGCAACACATTCTCCATGTAAAATATGGAGAGTCAGACAATGACAAGACAATGGTACCATTCTCCATATCCAATTTTTTCCTTTACTTTCCATGTCTATGTATCTCGATTATGTTACATAACTATTGCATTGTTCCATGTTGCAGCTGCAATTGTTCGACACCTATTCAAATTTGTTTTCCTCAATGGAACAACAATTGCATAAAGGGCAATTTCCACTTATGCTCTTCAAAAATATAACAAAGAAAAGAGATGTTACAGAAAGGATATTTCGCACAACCCAAGCAACATTTGTAACATAATTGGGAACATACATAGTACAAGATCTCAAGAAACTAACTAGCTCTACAATTGTTGTGCGTATACATCTACAATGTCATCCTCACTTTGCTCATACAAATTGCCTTCACCAATTTTTTGCAGTTTTTCTTTTTCTTTGTTCTACAGTTGTATATTATATTGTTCAATATATTAACTACTATGCTCATGTGCCCAGGTTGAGGGTGTTTTGGTTGCAGCGAATGCGTACTTGACCCCCTTCGAGCATGTATGTGCCAAATGCAACTCTCGTGCTTCTACTTCTGCTTTCATAAATGATGATACAATTGATTGTCTGCGATGCAGTAAAAAATGCCCTTGCGTATATAAACATTGCGTCAATGTTGCCATCCGAACCGTGGGCAACACAATCGTACATTGTACAATTAGACAACCTCTGTTACAAGATGTGCTTCTCGGGTTAGCAGAATTTCCATACGAAGTATACCTATAGAAAAAGGCAAATAATGTCTACATGTTGCGCGACTTTCGGATACATAGCAAATTTATCTTAAATGAGGACAATGCAATATTTCATATCGACTGAAAAAAAGAAAAAAGAAAAATCATATCAAGCTTCGGCAAGAAATGAAAAAATCTCATGTGTGTCTGTAATTTTTATTCAATACCCAGATGAATGTTCGTCGAACTCGAGTTCTTCGGAGTTTACATCTATGGCTGTAAAATTCTATTTCCAGAGATTTTGTCTCTTTTTGTGCACTTGAAAAAACAATGAGAATCTAACTACAAATCAAGTCGTTGTTGTTATTTTGATGATTTTTTGCATCTCCCAATAAGAATTTTGCATATTTTTTGGAGTGTCCAACTGAAGAAAAAAAATGGTGACTAGATGTGGATTTGTTGGAGGAGTTTGCACCTTTTTGGGTGCCCAAATTGGAAAAATGTTTTCCAACTATATAGCCATGGCAAGATTTATGCATTTTTTGGGTACCCAAATAAAAAAGAAGATGATCTCCAACTATACATTTATGGTATGCTATCTACATTTTCTTGATGCCCTAATTGAAAAAAAGGGATCGGCATGGATTGAAGCATGGGATTGAAATCTTCATAACTTGCTATAGACATTGGGGAGTTTGGGCATTGGAATTCATGCAGGCAGGTGCATTTATTGTTGATGTACAAGCACATAAGATTGTTTAGTCTAGAAATGGGAAGCATGAGGACAAACCCTATACAAAGTATCCAAATGTGAATAACTCAGGCCCATCCTTTGAACCATTGAAATGGCTTGCTCGTCTGGGCATAACCATCAGGCATTTCCAATAATATTGGAAATTTGGCATTGTTAAAACTGGTAGTGATAGAACATGGCACTATAAGAAGCAAATGTGCACAGTGATCTTGCTTCATGGTAAAAGAGTAATCGACAAGTTTCTTGTTCCCCATTTGGGGGTTTGGTTATAGCTGGTATACAATGGCGAAGCTCCACTAGTTTTGTGTTGTCTTGTGTTTGGTAGACTTTTGTTTATATCTCATGGCCCTGATTATTTTCTCATGGGAACATATACCACATGTAAGAGAAAACCAATGCCACATGTGTTTTTTTTTATATATCAAATTGTTTGATGCATAGGTCGATGCATACTGCTTTATGGACCCTTGTGGGTTCTCACTTGGCGCCTTATGTGTTCATGCGTTGCCTTGTGCCTCAAATTTCAATACATTTGGTGTTTACTTGGCTCTTGGTTGTATGCTTCGTTCTAGAAAATTAATGATACATTCAAGATCTTGGCAGTTTTTCTATGATCTTAAAGAATATGCAGGACCTTCTTTGCCTTTTAATATAAGCTCTCTGACGCAAATGTAGTATGTGGCTCGTTTTATCACTTTTCCTTGATAGATGAACTTAGAAAAATTCATCTCCAAGAATATTTTGAAATAAAAGGATATATACTATGTGAAGTCCAATGGAACTATCATATCAATGACAGGACATTAAAATTCAAATTCGTCGTTTTTATACTTACGGTGAAGTTGACAGTACAATAATTTTTCTTAAACATTCCAAAATTGATTTTATTGTGGCTTTTCGATGCTTCTCTTATACGAACACATCCTGGAAACTATAATCATGTCACACTTTATCTATTCCTTGATTGAAGAGCATGTTCACCTGTTTAATGCACTTCATAGTTATTGTTAAGACCATCAATGGGGCTTTCTTACACCAATTCTGAAAATTGCCATCCCCTTTCTTTTTGCCCTATGCTTTGCCTTTCTAGTTACTTAGTCATTTTTCGGAAAATGTCTAGGTGCGAGGGTTGGCGGATTCACGTCTTCAGATTTCCACTGATACTTTTATATCACGATTCCGACTGACCGCTTCCCCGTTTCATATTCAACAAACTTTTTGGATCATGGGTTCCCGAATAGAAGGGTTCAACATTGCATTTCCATTGTTCCGCCACTTGCAAACAACACCCATAATTCCCCGATCTACAAATTGGCAACCAAATTCCCCTTTGTTTTTCCTCGTTTGCTTTCCCTTTTTGGTTACTTAGTCGTTTTTCTGGATGTGTCATTTTTTTGAATGTCTCATGCTTTTATATACAACACCCGAGGTTCCACAATATACAAATTGACTGTTGAAGTCTCTTATTGTCCCATGTTTCGTGTTACACATTTTGCAATCAAAAGTTGGGATACATGCAATCTGACCATCATTCCCTTACGTCTCCTGAGTAGAACTTGTGGCCATGTTTTCAAGCTCGTCAATATTCCCTGTTCCGAGTATGTCTGTAACGACCTCAATCGTTACGACTACAAACGAAGTAGAAAGTGCAATTTTTTATTTTATTTTTCGGTAGTAAGGCAATGATGACAACAGGTGAACCACACAACCTGACGATGAACACACACACACAGATAAGGCAACAAACAACTACGACTCCACGCACTAGCACAACGAGCAACTGGGCGAAACATGCGTAAATCAACAGATAGAAACGACGACCTGCCCGACACAGACATGACAATGTGTAATGTCCTGTTTTTCCTAGGTAGCCGGGATACCGTGATGGTTTATACAGTTTCCCGTAAACCATTAGACAGATGAGTTAGGGAAATGATATTGGTAAAGTCACTTTCAAATTATAAAGTGAAAACTTAGGAAAAGTGAGTTTATTAATATTAAACCCCTCTTTGAGGGTATTTCTCTCCAATTATTAATTAAATGAATATTTTAATGGAGAAAAAGAAAAGCAAAGGAATAAAAGGAAAGGCGAGGGTTGGAAAGCGGATCATTGACTATTCATTTTTGAGAAATTGTTTTGGAGAAAGCGTGCGAGCTTGAGACCAGGGTTTCGAAACCCTTGGAGAGAAAATTCGGTTTCGAGGTTGAAACAATACTTTCCTAGCTGAAGATTGGAGAAGTCATCCCGACTTCTCATTTGCAGACATTGGTATCTTCATTCGAATATCTTCATTGAAGAAAGGATTTCATTTGCAGCTTGGCGAGACAGGGCATTTCTTCATTGGTACGAGTTGACAGTTTGAGTATTTCTTCTAGCTGGGCGCATTCATCATTGGCTTGCTACGTTTTGTCCATTGGATATGGGTCGATCCACTTCCTAAGCGTGGAGCCTCTGGCTGGGCATGACTTCCATGCTGAGAAACTTTGCTGGCCTTCACTTATTAGCTACGTGGATGATTGTTGGCCATGTCCTCTCTTCTACAAGGTTGCGTGTGGTGTAAGAGTTGTGTGGAGACAAAGGAAAGAGTTGTGGTTGGTCGATTTCCCTTGGTGTGATGTATCTTGCATTGTAGAAGGTGTAGCGCTGAATTGGAGGCTGCCTTCTCACCCAAATCATATAGCAGGACAACCACTACATGAATCACCCCTTTCTCAACTCGTGGGGGACAGTTTTGGGTTATTTTTTCATGGTTGTATATGGGTGGAGTTGCCAAGTTTCATACAACAAGCATTCCCTTCATTGTTGAGAGGTATTTCTACCTCCATTTAGACTGTATTTGGTTCAGCAACAATATTAAATAAAAGACAGTCAAAGTTCAGTGAAATTTTCCTCTAAATGTGAATGTTTTCATTAATATTTTTATGGGTTTTGTTTAAAATCAAAATTACACATTTGGCATTTCATTGGGGAGGTATAAGGGTTAGAAAACCCTCATAACAACAAACAAAACCAAGGCACATATCGCTGTCCAATCAAAATTCCACCTACAACCATAAACACAGAAGCATGCAAAGTGTTTGACGAAAGTCCAACACCAGAACGAGAAGGAATTTCCTACTTTTACAACTTAGAATATTTCAGTGGTATCAAAGCATGATCTTGGCCAGCTGTGGGGGACATTGATGACTGAGGAAGGGCTGCAAAACATCACTTATAGGTGCATAAGATATAGAAGTGTAGAAGGCAGAGAAGAAGAAATGGGGGACACTCCAGGAAACAATGCAAATCTGCCAGAGGACAGAGAGGATGGTTTGATCAGAGGGATTATGAAAGCCTTACATGATATTGCAGAGGGCCAGAGAGAGACTCGAGAGTTCATGGGCAGAATCACAGGTTATACTCTAGGGAGCAAGCAGGGTGAAGAAAGGGGGGAGAGCAGCAAGAGAGTGCAGATGGAAGAAGGGCGAAACACACACAAACCTCATATTGAGGTGATCACTTCCAGGACCAGCCCTCAGAACCGCCCTCATGACTATAGTGAGATTCCTAGATCTACCATGCCAAAGTTCTTAGGACGATCGGAGACAGGTACAGGAGGGCAGGTAGAGTAGGACGAGCCATTAGCAACATATTTTCAGGAGTATAAGGCCATGGATCCAGATTTGAGAGAAGCTATGACTTTTGCTGAGTTTTGTAGCTTCAAGGGGAGAAACAGGCCGAGATTCTTCAACAGGGGTCCCACGTAGAGTTACGAGTTACAATGCACAGTGGGCAAGCTCACTTTACCATACGTTGATGGGACGTCGAAGTGCACTGCACGAGCTTGGGTGCAGAAGCTCGACACATACTTCCAGCTGAACCCCATGGCAGAGACTGATGCCATTAAGTTGGCGACATTGCACTTGGAGGGTGAGGCACAGGACTGGTGGTACCATGGGATGACCACTCTGGGTCATGCCC
>JZKD02S1594738.1:0-10071 GCA_000966675.3 Picea glauca | reverse complement strand
TTGCTGACGAGGGGTTGCAAGTAGTATAATCAATCCCCCACTTGATGAAGGGACCAATTGTGATGACAGGAAACATAGGAATGGGATGTGCCCTCATCTTCCGAGAGAATATTTGGCACGGATGGCACTTCTTGACCGATTCAGCACAATCTTTGATAAGTGTTGGCCAGAAGTAACCTGCTCGTAGAATATTTTGGGCTATTGCCAACCCAGATAAATGACCGCCAAAATCTCCAGTATGGAAATCTTTGAGCACAATGACAGCCTCCTCATGTGTGATACATCGACGTAAAATACAGTCTACACCTCTCTGATACAACGGATCATTGAGTAGGAGATAATTCTTATCCTGATGGCGTATCCTCCGACGCTCATCATGAGAAGCAAAAGTGGGGCACTTCAAATTCTGGAGATAGATAAGTATATCTCCGTACCAGGGATCTGAATATGTAATCAAAAACATATCTCCCTGGATAGGCAATTCCTGAGGCACAACATCACCTGACTCAACCGGAAGTTCTGAAATAAGATCTGCGAAGACCAATGACTTCTTGGACTTTGCTGAAATGAAGTCTAAGTCAAATTATTGGAAGATGACTATCCATCTATGGATTTTTCCACCTATAACTCGTCGTGTCAACATGTACTAGAATGGATTCACGACAGCAATGATGTTGGTCTTGCGAAAGAGAACATAGTGATGGAACTGTTGAACAGCATGAACTGCTGCCAATGCAAGTTTTTTGATATGAGAATAATTAAGTTCTGGTCCTACTAGGCCTCGGCTCAGGTAATAGATCACGTATTCTGAGAATGAATCGTCTTCTTGAACTAAAACCATGCCAATGGTTGACTTTGTGGCAACCAAATATAATAATAAATCATTGTTATAGTTAGGTGGCCATAGCAGAGGTGTGGTGGTGAGGGCGTGTTTTAAGGTGTCGAAAGAGCGTTGAGCAACTTCATCCCAGAAAAAAGGAACGTCTTTCTTCAGTAAACGCATAAAGCCCTTGGTGATTTCAGCATAGTTGGTGATGAAGCATCATAAGAAGTTTGCTTTCACTTGTAGACTCTGAAGTTGTAGGATTGGGCGTGGGGGGGGAAACTAGATTATTGCCTCCACCTTGAGAGGATCAACCATGATCCCTGTTGTTGATATGATGAAACCTAAAAAACGTCCTGACATTACGCAGACACTGCACTTGTTTGGATTTAAGCGAATCCTAAAGTAGCGACAGTGTTCAAAGATAAGTCTAAGGTGTGTGGGATGATCTGATCTCTTGCGATATCATAATGCTAAATCATCTAGGTAGGCCTCGACTATATGCTTGAGGTCATGAAAAGCAAAGGACATGTCCCACTGGAATGTGTATCCAGCATTTTTAAGGCCAAAAGGCATCTTACGATATCCGAATGTACCCCATGGACAAATGAATTCCATTTTGTGTTGGTCTTCGAGTTTGATTTGAGTTTGATTATATCTCGAAAAACCATCCATGAAAGAAAAGGCTTCACAACCAACACATTCATCAATGATCTAGTCAATTAATGGTGTTGGAAAATTATCTTTGGGACATGCCTTGTTCAAATCACGGAAATCGGTACATACACGAATCATGCCTTGTTTTTTATTGACCGACACAGGATTTGACACCCACTTAGTCAAATGGATAGGATAAATAAAACCTGCCTTTAGAAATTTCTCCACCACAATCTTGATGGCTGCTGCTTTCTTGGGATTGACTGGATGAAGTTTTTGTCGAACAGGCTTGGCATTAGGATATGTTGTGATTTCATGTTCAACTATTCTTGGATCGATATCTAGCATTTCCTCATAAGACCAGGAAAAAACATCGAGGAATTCTTTGAAAAGATCCGTGTAAATTTGAATTTTTCCGGGGGAGCAATCCGCTCTGACAAAGAAATTCTCCACGACGCCAGGGTTTCGGGAGATGTTGATAGGTATAGTTTCAGTGATAGTCTCCATATTTCCCTCAGCATAAATTTCCTGTGTAGCTAAGAGATTAATAGGACACGGTTCCCCGTCATGGTAACGGTGAATTCTCCTACTTTGATTCGGCTTAACTCTGAGAGAAAATATGATCTTTGATGAAGATCTTCCCAAGGTTTTTTCGGACTAGTCATTTCTTCATTTACTGCTTCATCAGAAGGCAATACTAATTCTAACGAATTGATGTTAGCGAGAGAACCCTGAGCCCAAATAGGCTCTATAAGTGCATCTAACTCTTGTACAGGAGTTGGATCAGGGTTACCTGAAGTGTGTTGGACTAAAGAGTACACTACCTCAGCGGTAGACAAGGGCATGGACATTCCCGGGTGCCCTGTCTCATCCATCGTGGTTGATGGGGAAGGAAGAATCCAAAGATTCTCAAAGTAAGTCATGCGTAACAACGAAACTTAAAAAATCTCAGCCTTATGGTGATTAGATATAAATTTGATATCGTTCTGAGGAGGTGGGTAATTGAAGGTACCCATCAAGGATGGGCACAAACCAACTCCTACGTTAATGACACCAGGTTGAGGATTATCAATCATCGGGACCATGGATGCCCCCAAAGCTGGGTCAGGTCTAGAGAAAGACAATTGATCGATGGTCACTATCCGACCCTCGTGTGGAAACAACAAGACTCAAAAAATTGTAGCAACCATAGCTTGCATAGCATAAGTCCAACTCCATCCGAACAAGAGGTTATAGTCAAGGGGAGAATCAACTACCTCTACTTCGACACACATGGTTTTCCCTCCTAACTGCATAGGGAAAGAAGGAACGATGCCATGTGGTCGGAATGAATGACCGTCAGAAGTAGTTAGGAGAGTAGGTGATGGAGACAAAATGGGTTGGCTAATGGAATTCCAACATGCTAACAACATAACACATGTCAAGGCGCCCTCGTCGACCACCGTGCGGAAGATATTCCGAGTAAAAATTTTCATGGGATGAGCCACTACTATCTGAAATGCTACGTGGGAAGGTAGATGAGGTTTTAAGTCGGTTGTATCTAACATGATGGTACCCAAATTACAAGTCTCAATAGAGCCTAAAGCGGTTAACAAAGCCTTCCACTGAGCAGGACAACTTTGGAGGACCTCCAAAGCAGACATCGCACAAGGGGTTTGTGATAAATCTTCCACCACAGAGTAGTACTGGGCGGCCCTTACGTTTGGGTTATGAGAATCCTTTTTAAATGCACCTTTTGGAATGTGTGTCATTGTTTCTCCCAACGTTTTCTCAATCTGTAGAGGAAGAGATGGGAGGTCAACTTCTTTTCCTTTCTCAGAAGTGCTTGGTTTACTATAATCGTTTTCTCTAGTTGACATGAAAGCATCACCCCTAAGCATATATATGTTCGCGGATGAGGAGTTATTTGGAGGTGGGCAGTTTTCTTGGCTGCCCCCTTCTATGCTCACAGAGGCTTGAGTTAGTTTTTTCCCATGTTGAAAGGGATTAGTCAACACTGCCTGTTGTTTCTATGTGACAAACTTTTGAGCCTCTGGAAGTCAAGGAAAAAGATGGGTCGGGTGGTCTTCCACACACAAGTTGCATGGACACCTCACCTTTCATTTTTCTGTGTTGTCCCCGCCAACATTATCAGTGGGTTTTTTATCCCCCTTACCCTTCTTTCGTTGTTTTTTCTTCCCTTCAGGCTGCTGGGTGGCCTTTGGGTTAGTCGACTGCATGGTGTGTACTTCCGACGTTTGGGTAGGGGGAGTAGCGAAAGTAGTAGTTTGGCTGGCCGTTGTGTGTGGTATGGATAACTGTTGTAACTATTTTTTCAATTCCTCAGCGGTCTTGGTTTGTGCTAAACCAACAATACCATCGACATGTGGTCTAGCTCTCTGTCTAGTTTTGTCCAATATTGAACATGGCGCATCTAGAAAGATGTTGTATAATAAACCAGACTGAGAATAGATGAGCTCAAACTATTGAGCGCTCATGATGGCATCTTCTTCGTAGAAAACTCTGGATGTCATGATGTCTTTAGATAACTGTGGGACCAAAGACTTAAGGAACCACTCAAGCAGGAATGTTGGTGGGACTGGTACTTTGATTAAACTCTTCCAGCATCTCCACTCTCAGATATGATCAAAGATATGGTCTGTTGTTGTCTGTTCGAAATTGGCGAGAAACTCTGTACCAGCGTCGTATCTCACAGGTAACTGGAAATGGTTAAGGAAGGCCATTGCTAGTTCGCCAAAAGAAGAGTATCTTGAGAGATCGAGCTCAAGGTACCATTTCGCAACACTCCCAATAAGAGTACATTGAAACAATCGCAATTGTACGGAGTTATCTTTCAATGAATTAGATGAGCACCAAAGATGAAAGGTAGTCACATGATCACTTAGATCTTTATTAGGCTTGGCCTTGAAATTTAGAATTTCTGATGGCAACTTCATCGGCATAGGAGGCCAACGTGGATCGTGACAAATGGGTTCATTCAACAACCTTGTCAAATTTGGCAAGTGTAAAGTTGCCAGGAATGGTAGTTTGGGTTGCTGTGTATAACCAGGGAAAAAGGGTACTAGGGTTTGACTGGCACCAGGTTGCCAGGAAAAGTTTGGATGTTGTCCTGGATTCTGGTAGAAACCATGGCCCTGGCCAGCGTACAGATTTTGCATCTGTGGAGACATCATCGGTTGATTTCCTAAAAAGGACATAGAGTGTTGGGCATGCATTGTATTCGAAGGAATTGGGGAAGGATTACCCCATGCCAGTCCCATGGGGATAGGCATAGTAGTATGTCTGGGGTTCCATTGATTGTGGAAATAATTACCCCAGATTGGCATTCTGGAGGAGGGAACGGATCCTTGCCCTGAATTCCAAGGTCTGGCTATGTGTGCCCCCTGTGCAGGAATAATACCCTGCACAGGAGTAGATTGTCCAAAAATGGGGTTGCCCACAGTTGGGAAAGCGGTGGATGAGAATATGTTGCTACCAAACATTAGGTTCCAAGAAAATGATGTCAAACCTATCGAAAGACTATGCATAGGTGGTCCTTGGCTCCTCTCTCCAAATAGACTATTGGGTGTAGGTTGCCCGACAGATTGCTGATGCGAGCTACCAAGTGAAGGGGACAAAGGAGGGATATGACCTCCTCCGTAAGGAAAAGCGTTAAAAGGGATAGGAGTGCCCCCCAAGTGACCTTGCAAAGGAGCACTAGAGCTCCCTGCCCCCAAACTCAAAGTCTGTAAAGTGGAGTAGGAAAGTGCAGGACTTGTACCCGAACTAGGCATCTCATATGAGAATGGAGGGCCTATCACACTAGATGTGAAGGGTTTTGTGGCCGCCGACAAAGACGATTTCAGACCACTGTGCGAAGTAGTTGTGGCCAAGACCATGGTGGCTCGAACTGACAACGATGGGTTCGGAGATGACTCTCCTGTGGTGACAACCATGGTGGGAATTGAAGAATTCCCAGAAGAAGTAACAACATTTGTTTTCATTGCTGTGTGAGGCACTGTTTGGCACTCATGAAATTGAATTGGTACAATAAAAGGTGCCAAGAAATCAATGCTTGAGGTTTCAACCAAGCCAAGAGTGGTTGCTTCAAGGTTCAAAATGGTTGATTCCTCCGAGGGTTGTTCGGGCACAATTGGTTGTAACCCGGTCGCTTCAAAAACACTTGTTGGTCTAGCTTTTGCCTTAAAGGTGGTGGGGATGGCTCCAGTGTAACCGGCGACAGGCCAAGAAGCCTTCGGGACTGGCAGAGCTTGGGATCCTCCAGTGTCTGAGAATATCCAAAACACACTAAGTTAGTCTAAATGTTCAAAAGTAACACACACTAAAAAAGAAGTCCCTAAGAGATAAGACAAGCAAACACTAAATTATTTGGAAGAACAGTTACAACAACCAACACTAGAGAAACTTACCAGTGCAAGTGCAACTCGAAAATGGAAGCACCCTCCGAGTATACTCTACAAATCATGGCCCAATGTCTATCCTAGGTACCGCGGTATACCCCCGCAGTCACCTATGTATGTCCCTAAAAATATTGGCAACTAGGTTGTCAGCACGCGAATAGTCACCAGGCGGGTACAGTCGAAAGTCGGGTAGACCACAATGAGCAGGGTATCGAGCCCGAAACCTGTCAAGGGTATCAAGATAAAATGGTCTGGAAGAAAACTGAGGACCTTGAATGGATTCGAGACCCATGAAGCCCCGTGGAAAATGTAAATGACGGAATCCCAAAACAAGCCCTCTATATGTGTTCTCCACTACGATTGGTCCGGCTTTGGAGGGGTTATCTTCGCTACCTTTCTGCACGCGACCTCATGTTTATCCCTTGTGTTAGAGGAGGGTCCCAGATAACTTCCACGAAACTAGACTTAGACACTCCCTATCTCAGACTCCAATGTTTGGTTTTGAATGGCCTTGAAGAGTTTCCTCTCCAACCTAATCCAACGCCCTAGTCCTGAACTAGTTTGTGAACCCTACAAACATAAAAGTCTAGTAGATTTTAAAATTAGCATTGATTTTATGGCTTTGTCTTACGTCAAGGGGTATGGAGGTGAAATTGATGGTGTGTAAAAGAAGAAAGAAAAAATGAATAACGAAATAAAACTTTTACGGAATGCAAAATTTTGACAACTTTTCACAAAAAAAATATTTTTAATTTTTTTTTCTCTAAGATTTTGGACAGAAAACTCAAAAGAATTTTTCTCGACTATGAGCTACTTATGATATAAGTGAACTACAAAAACTTATGAAATAAAAGACTTCTCCCTAGCTAATGATGCAGAAACACACTCTTTGACCAAAGAAGAAAATGAAAAGAGTTTTATTTATTTATTTAAGTGCTAGTAAAGAAAGAAAGGGAAAATACTGACAAGCAAAAAACCAAGAAAAACAATTCTGGCTAAAAGCAAATATCACAAAGAATCAGATTAAATAATCAAACAAAGGAAATCAAAAAAATCATGACTCTCACACTTGTCTAAAAACCATAATTTTTATTTTTCTTTTTATATATTTTTCTGTCAACTTTTAACTAAGAAAAAACAGGCTAAGGGTAAGATGAAGCCTAAGTTACTGATTGTTCAAACATAGATTCAAATACTTGAGAGGAATACTTCTTATCAAAGGAGGGGATGATTTCCCCACCCTGAACAAAAAGTAGGTTGTGCAAGCATGCGAATGTCACTCAAACAACACGTGTGCAAACACGTGCTGAACAGAGACATAGGGCATGTACACACGGGCTGACCTTGTACAGGCCATGTGTATGTCTAAATTCTAAGGAAAAAAAATGAAAACAGATAGTCTAGACCAGGAAGGGGCCTCTGGTATTGATAACCAGGATCCCTTGAAGGCTTGGATACTCTTTCCAACAGAAAAACAAATAATGCAAGGAAAATAATAAGGCAAAGAAAAAAAAATCTGAGATAGGACTGGAAGCAAACAAGACTCAGACAGAATTCCAGAATACCCCCTGAGAATGTGTGATTATGACAGGGAAGAGGAGGACTACCTCTAAGGTTCTCTGAACTCCTACATGCTACTTCTATCTCTACATCTATCATTCACACGTGAGCTATAAGAGAATAGGGCATGGGTACACGCGTGCAGGACTTCTGTAGGCCGCGTGCACCTCTGTGTGTCCCAAAAAATACAGTCAAGAAAAAGTCAGGGAAAGCTGGTATGGAGAACCAGACTCCCTGCTAGCTCAAACCTTACAAAAAAGGAAAAGACAGGCAAAGAAAAAATGGAAAACCTAGTTTCTTAAACTACCCAAAAACTTAAATAAATCTAGGAACCATAAAGAGTATTCTCCCCAGTACGGTCGCCAATTTTGTTGTTGGGAAAAACACCCTACGGGCTAGCAAATTAGGGTCAGACTTTGCATGTAGATTTGACCGAATAGAAACTACTTTTTTACCTACATCCCAAGATTTAAACCCCTTTTCTTCTCAGTAAATGCATGGAAAAGGACCACCTACCTTATTACCGGTGTTTAATGTCGATCCTCCATTGTGCTTGACCACTTGCTCGCAATGCTCCTTCCAAAGATGACCTGCACTCAAAACAAACAACAACTATGCATGCATGCTACTTTTATACTCAAGGGTTAGAAATCGAATATAAACTAATCAAACCATGGACCATTTATAATTTGGGACAGGAAAAACATTCTTTTTATTACTTAACTTGAATCAACTTACAAAAGCTGAGACTGGCCACCGCTCCTTGCACCTTATCCTAGGCTCCTCTTCTTCTGTCCTTCAACTACTTTGCGTTAAATCTTCTTTGGCATGAGGAAAGGCTAAAGGGTTGGGACAATGGAATACGTAAATGGGCAGAGTTTCTTTGCTATATTTTTTCCTCTTCCAAATGGTACCCCACCCCTTCTTTTATAGACTAGAAGGAGCTAGGGTTTTGGACGAAGCCTTGGCCATGCATGGCCGAGAGTTTCAGTTAACTCACCCACAACTTTTAGTTCTGTTAGAAACTTTCCTTTTTTTCGTGCTTTAGTAGGTACACGCGGGTTATTTTGAGTCAGCCAGCGTGTACATGCGTGCAGTAATGGGTTAGGGCACATGGGCCTTTACACAAGAGAATTTTCAAAGAGTTTGTTCAACAGAGTTTTGGCAAAGAAGGGATATGAGTTAGCCTGATGCTAGGTAAGCATATGTGGTGCAATTTAGAGTTATAAAAAATGTCATGAGTATCATAATGGACTCTATAAAAGACCACTTGATACCCTACATCTCTCATCTTGACTCATCTAAGAAGATGTGCGATGCCCTAACTAACCTCTTCTCAATCAGAAACATTGGACAAGTAATGAGTGTGAAGAATGAGCTTCGTGACATGAAAATGAATGATGATGACAACATAACATCATACTTTGTGATAATATCTCAGTTAAGAGATCAACTACAAGCTATTGAAGAAATCATTTCAAAGAAGGAATTGGTAAATATAGTACTCAATGGTCTTCCCAAGACATGGGATGCATTTTCCGCAAGCATGAACACAAGGAAGGAGTATCCACATTTGAATAACTTTGCCTATTGTGCACAAGAATAATCAAGGATTAGTGCAAAAGAGAAACCCCAAAATAAATATGATGATCAAGCCTTCACAACAATGTTCAAGAACTTTAGGAATAAAAAGAAGTTTGGCTCAAGGAAGAAACCAAATCAAGAAAAAGATATGTCAAAAATATAATGCTTCAACTATCAAAAATATGGTCACTACAAGAATCATTGTCTCGAGTTAAAGAAAAGGAAGGAAACACATGAAGCATCGGTTGCCGAAGAAAGGGAACCCTCAAAGAAGACCAAGCAGGATAAAACAGACTTATTCTTCTAAGAAAAGGTATCAATATTCTTCATAGTTCTTGTACATACTATGTTTACATAGTTTCTGTACATATCTTGCATATATATTTCTTACAAGATAAGATGCTCAAAGAGAAACAATACCTATGGAAGAATAACAATATAAGGATTTCTATCATGATGACTACAAGTCAAGCAATACACATGAAAAGATGAAGTACATTGACAATCCTTGGTAACAATTCATGTGGAAGCTATTACAACTACAAGATAAGCCGAAATAAGAATCACACTTGAAGAAACCTAGAAGAAGTAAAAACCGAAAGAAGTCAACAATCAAAAGGAAAAGACTTGTGACACTTTGTAGAAGGCAATAAGGATGCATATAGAAGTGTGGACTCTCTTATATGGAGGGAGATAATTATATAATTCCAAAAGAAGAGCATGCATTCATGCACAAAGAAAGGATTATGAGGGAGTTAATACTAAATAATATGATCCATAGAATATTATGAAGGATCTATCCATGTTCCCATCAATGGTAGCAGCCATGAAAAACAACACATGTTCAGTTTGACTTTAGAATAAGTCTTCTTCAAAAATAATCCTTAAAGTATCCCCGGTTGTCCATCCACATCCATGATCCTATGATGAAAGGAAGAAGTTGGAATCTTCAGGGCATGGAATCTATAGAAAACTCCATGGACCCAAGAGATAAAAAGAAACATGAGGAAGAACATGAAGATTCCAAGAGAGAAAGAAAAGCTAGAA
>JZKD02S1594737.1:0-10071 GCA_000966675.3 Picea glauca | reverse complement strand
TTCACTTCCAAAAATGATAGCACACAAGCCGGAACTTGCTGGGCAACATGAATGCAGAATAATATTCACAACAAAGTAATCTAATCACCAAGAAGCTCCGATGGGGTGTTATTGCAGACCAAGTGTCAAGCGGATCGGACAAGTGACGACCACCATGGCGCCAACCACGTGACAGGAGCGTGCCACCCCCTCCTGCCACTGCCATGCATTTAAAACAACCTCATGCTAACTAGGGTGCCATTAATCTTAGTGTGCCATGCTCTGGCTATCCATCCCTTCGATGGATCAGAGCAATGGAACATAATTTACTCTGCTCGTGCGTGTATACCTCCACCATCGATTTCGGCATTATGAACTTCACCAGGTGTGCTCGCAGCTCCATTCATCCTCGGTCGAGTCCTCGAGCGAACTGCGCTCCCCACAGTTGTTCCTTCTCTACCTCTCTTTCCTTCTTGTGCTTGATAGACTTCACAGTGTCTCGGACATGCCGAGACAAAGGGGGAAATTCAAACGTGGCTCGGCTTGGTAGCCCAGTCGATCGCGCTTGGCTCTCCGTCCCCCGCCTGCACCCTCTCACTGTTATTCACCCTCATCACCCTCCTCGCCATCCTCTTCGACGCAGTCTGGTCATAGCCTCAACAACCTCCCGCCCCTCTCCTTGTCTTTTGCATCCAGGCTTGAATGGTTTGATCTCTTCAGAAACTCTCTACGTTTTGACCCAGGGCCACTCTTGTATTTGGCCTCCACCTCACAGCCAATTCCAGTCGTTCCACCCAATTCGCCTATGCACATGCCAGCCCATTCGTCCCCAACCCAACCACACTGCGCCCAAACTCAGAGTGAAGGCTATGGAGCCAACCATCGTCCACAACAAGAGCCTCACTCCTACGCCGAATCTGCATCAAGCTCCAAATTTCAAGAAGGCCTTGCAATTCTGCAAGGCCNCCATAGTGGGCCTTATTTAATACTATATAGTGGACCTAGTCCACCTTACATTGAATGGCCTCCACTATTATCACTATGGGCCTTCTGGGCCCCCCACTACCTCTCTAGCTGCCTAACATTCCACCCCCCTTATGAAAGCGTTGTCCTCAACGCTTGCTATGAGGGTGTACAACCATATATCAGGGTCTCATGGATAAGTGTGGACCATAGTGCTGAAGTAGACTATAGAACCAGGATCCTATGTAGAAATGAAATCTTCCATACTGAAGTAGTCCAACCACCATTGTAAACTAGGGCCCCATCTCCAAGTGCTCATGTGAACTCCACGTGGAAGATATCTGAACTCAACAACCAACTGAAAATGATGCTCCAAAGAGCTACATTGATCACGGGGATCCAAATACGTAGATCCCTCCATATCCAAAAACTCATTTGAATAAAAAAATAGTATTGGAGAATCCTGAAAATCAGATTTCATAGAAGGTTCTTCACTGCTCTCCATAATGTGCTCTACATAAGGTGGAGTAGAGTCATCAAATAAAATATGAAAGTAGTTATCATCCTAGAGATTACAATTGTCCATTTACCAATCCTCAAAATCTTCATCGTAGTCATACAAAACATATATGTCTTGAGTATATTTTGATGTGATGTCAATGTGCATGAGATTCCTAATATATCTCTCATGTTCTGCAAGTATGATCTCTTCAATACGTTCATATCACATTGAAATTTTGCGTTCGAGGCTTCCAGTTTGTATAGTAGGGCCATGAGGGATTGAAAGTGAATATCCATGTGAAAAACCACATATAAGATACCAAAAGAAATATCTGAAAATCCTCTATCCAATGGAACTAATTTGGTATCAATCCAATCATCCTGTGAAAAGTTATAAACTTTGTAGTTCTGTTGCCGTCACAAAACCCCCCAAAATGGTTGATTTTAAATCAACAATATCTTCACTTCTGGAGCTCCGATTTGGGTGATTTTTTCTTTTGAAATCAACTATTTTTGAAATAGGAACTCAGATCTGTAATTTGTTTTATCAAATTCTTCCTCCAAATGCTACATAAAGCAAAACATTGTGCCACTATTTGTGGAAAAATCCCTGAAAAATTGTTGATTTTAAAATGTCGATATATTGACTTCCTGGACTCCGTTTTAGACGATTTTTTTATTTTAAATTGGGTTTTTTCCTAAGACGAACTCAGATATACAACCCGTTTCTGTAAATTTTTCACAAAAATATACATAAATTTTCCGGAATGTCGTGGCCCTCTTTTTCTTCTCCGAAAAAATATGCCAAAAAAAAAAATTCCCACACTTCTTGCCAAGGAAAGCGCTTTGATACCAATTGCTAAGTACCTGAGTATAAAAGCAATTAGCCCCCTTGAAGAGTCAAGTGAGCAAGAGATGATCCATTCCATAATATGATCCATTGTATGGTGTTTCCCTACCTCAAGGGTTTTCTTATAATAAAAGTATAACCTTCTAGTAAGTCCTCTCATAATTATTATATCTAACTACCATAGTGGGACTTATTTAATACTATATAGTGGACCTATTCAAATTTACATTGAATGGACTCCACTATTATCACTATGGGCCCTCTGGGCCCCCCACTACCTCTCTATCTACCTAACAGTGTGTTGTGAGGGAAATCCCCTTATGGACTAGTAAATAATTTTGGGGTATATTTGATTTTTTTTGTCTTTTTTCAATAATTTTGAAAAGAAGAATAAAGGAATGTTACGTTACAATGGAGGAATGAGTGTTGCAAACATACAAGTTCAAGGCACAAGGACAATAATGATGTTCAAAATAATGATACTCAGGAAAAATCCTCCGGGGGCCAAGGGTGTTAAAACGCAAAAGCAAACTGTTACGAGGTTGGCGTATAAGATATGCAAACGCAGTTAAAAAAACACACAATGGTAACGTCCTTCGATGTAATTTTAATGAGCCTAGAGAAGGTAAGCTCAGTGTTTTTTCATATTTAGAGAGTCTGAAAAAATATAAAAGGAGACTCCATTGGGGTACCTTTTTTAAAGATAGTCTAGTCGGTTCGAAAAAGGGATAAACTAGCATCGACAAGACGTCTATTCGAAACCATTTTAACGAGTGTGATAAGGACAAGATCACTTGGCCATTTTTTCATTTTTAAGGAGTCTAAAAAAAACTTAACTATGGACTCCGTCAAGAATGTTCTTCTGGACCAGTTTAACAAGTGTGAAAGAATAAGGTCAGTCGACGATCTTTTCAATTTTAGGCAGTCTGAAAAGAGCTTAACTATGGACTTCGTGGGGGTTCCTTCTTCATAAGTTTAGTCCCTCAAGCCTGAAAAAGGGATAAAATTATACCTGAGAGTACTCTTCTAAAGAACTGAAGTTCCATAGAGTATACCTTTGTTCATACAGTTGACCATCTAGACCAAAAAAGGGGTAAACTAGCATCAAACAAAATTGACTTCAAATTTCAGTTTAACGAGCGTGAAAGGCCACAAGATTGCTCAATAATCTTTTCATGTTTAGAGGGTTTGAAAAGGGCTTAAAAAAAGACCTGTTATTTTTTGGGAGTCTTGAGGGTGAGGTCAAGAGCGAAGAGGAATCATGCAAATGAGGCTCAAGCTCGTATTTAGTAAAAACTACAAGGACTCCCGAGCCTACAGTGGCTTAGAGACAACATGGATACCATAATGCAACTAGGATTTACCTAGGGCATCCATGTTCTGGTAAGCTCTACCACCAAGTTGCGACACTTATAAAGCAACTATGATGGTTCTGTGTCACACCCTGATGGGATCGATCCTATGGCAAAGGAAAAAGACAACGAGATACAAAATTCAGGGTAGAAACCTAACCTATATGCTTAAGTTGATCGTCGAAATTTTTGTTTCCACGGATCGTCGAAAATTACCCAAAAATCCAAAACACTGTCCCAATACCCGATCAATTCCCTCCTATGCAACTCCTGAATCGCTCTAAATGGTTTTTGGTATAAAGAAAATGATAAGGGAGGCCAAAAAAGTGACTAAAAGAGGCCAAAAAGTCTATAAATAAAAGTTGGCAGCTCAATATCACCATTGCTGATTTGGAAATTGACTCTGGAGCCAAAAGACCCCCTTTGTCAAAAGCGGTGATTCTGGGAGCTACAGTGGATGAAACAAACTTCTGTCTGGACCAAGTAAGTACAAACTCTCTTATCTTGCAGTTTATGTCTTTGTTTTTGTATTGGGTTTCATTTTTTAGGGGGGCGTCGACCTTTAAAAGGTCGTCCCTAGGTCTACACGGGCTGTCTCTAGACATGCCGCATGTACATTCGGGCAGAGTAAACTCTGCTCACATGTACACGCAACTGTCACCATTACAACACGCGTGGACCCCCTTATGGAATGAAAAAGGCATAAAAAAGCAAGGGTTAACCCTCCTGAACCTTGGTGTTTTGCAGGATGTATGTCCATTGGAGAGAAAGAGAGCATGAAGAGGTAAATGAGTTGGTCGGGGAAGACCCCAATTCTATGGCTACTTTGATGTAGTGTGGGTTACTCAAGTTTTTCCTATGTCCTTTCATGCAGGCACAACCTAGGAAACTGAATGCCTTGGTTGACTACTGGCATACGGATGCAGAGGCATTCATGTTAGAGGGGAAGTCACTGGTGCCCACGGTCGAGGACATTTACTTTTTGACTGGCCTCTCCAGGAGAGGGGAACCAGTCAATTTCTGGACTTTTCCTGCGGGGCCGCATAACATAGCAGAATTGATAGGCCTATACTATGCAGCTGATACAGACCGCTCAATCACGCAGGTGCCCATAAGCAAGATCACTAACTTATCGCTACAGGCGATAATATTGCTTATTGGGCAAATTACTGGTTCTGCAGCTCTACATCAGGCGTCGCATGCAAAGATGAACTGTGCAGTCCAGTGCTTAAATGCACAAGTTTTTGATTGGAGTACCACATTGCTTGAGTGTATGAAAAGACAGCTGACAGATTTTCGTTTGCGGACACATAGGAACTTCGGGTTCGGGACCATTCAGTGTTCGTTCTTTTTTGAGAGAGTTCTGAGTTTTAGTCCTCGAGTAGTGGTACGAGGACATCAGACCTCTCTTCCTGCTGTGTGTAGATGGGCAATATTACTGCTGCGACAGGGTGGCGAAAGGACCAATGAGTCCTTCGATGAAGATTTCTTTGCGTGGTTGTCATGACAGATCCCAGTTATAGAGGATTACCCTTATGGTGGGATAGATTTCTCGAGAGACCCTGAGATGCTAGTACCTCCTGGTGAGGAGTGAGGGGAGATGGGTAAGTCTCCACCTTTGTATCTTTTTGTGTTTTAAACATATGTAATTTTTATGTTGTTTTGTTATATATATCATTTTTTTTTGTTATGCCAGAGTATTTGACGGATATGTGTTCATTGTGTGCAGATGTGGGACCAGTGCAACCCGCTGACTATGCGAGAAACAAGCGTTGTCCTCGGCTAGGGGCCGCACCTGCCGCTGCAGGGGGACCAATAGTAGCAAGAGATCTTCCAGCCGGGGAGGCTGAGAGGGTATTGAGATGAGTCGAGCGTAACTTTACTGTGCTCACTCACACGGTCCCGATGGCAGAGATTGAGGACATGCCACCATCTATGCAGCCTCATGTAGTGGGGGCACCACAAACGTGGGTCCGATTGTTTCGACATTTAGCCAATGTTGTGGACCAGTATAATAGGGCCCACAGGCTCTGACTTTAGCTAGACATTTTGACGTGCCTGGAGCACTACTTGTATATATTTTTTGATGGCATAAGCCTTGTGACTCGTTATTAGCCCTATTTTTGAGGCCCTTGCATCCATCTATGTACTCTGGTTACTTTATGATATTATATATGGTGTTTTGTCTTTCGTGTCTTATGGATCATGTGTAAAAAATGTATTTACATGTTTATGTTAATGTTCTTTCATATGTGTGAAAAATGCCAATCTAAAATTTGATTAGCTAGAGTATCTGTAACTTGGTTTAATCTCCTAGGAACATGAAAATATGTAATATAATCAAAGTTTCGTTCTAAGAGACGTACCCTAAGGAATCGTCCGTGTAAAGTTGGATCATGAACCCAATATACTCTGTTTAACTGAGACACAACTAGTTGAGCGTCGAGATAGACCCGGAGATGAGAGATACCCAATGACAAAGCGTCACAAAGCAACTCAATAATTGCACTATACTCGACGACATTATTTGTGGTGTCACCTAAGCATATGCCTCCGGAAGATAATAAATGGCCTTGAGGTGTAAAGATTACCCAAGCTGCGGAGGCAAGCCTTCGAGTGTGCTGACTAGCACCGTCTGCGTACCCAACAAACACCTCGGAATCACTTGACATCTTCCACAATGATGAAAGATAATGTCAATGACATGTCCATAACACTAAAAGAAACTAAAAAGTAATAGTACAAAGACTATACATATGTTACAAAAAGTTACCCACAGTAACCTGCCTATGAGTAATACTTCTTGAGGTAGAGCCCATTTCTACGCTCCACCAAATCATTCCCTTCAAAATCAACCAGATGATAAGCGCCCTTTTTTAAAACCTCTTTTATGATGAAAGGTCTGAACCACATGGGTTTGAATTTTCCTGCCCCCAGGGGGTCCTTATCTTGGTCATAGACCACGACAAGGTCGCCTTCAGAGAAAATTCGAGGACGAACAGACCTATCATACCGACACTTGACCTTATGTTTGTGAGCCTCATTGGCCAAGGCTGCATCATGACGTTGCTTATTGAGCTGCTCAAGGTATACTAACCGTTCTTCAAGTGGAGAAGTGTCTGGCAATAATTGTACTGCCAAATTTAGAGACGGGATCTGACATTCAATGGGAAAGACTGCCTCCAGCCCGTAAACGAGTTGAAAAGGTGAGAAATCGGTTGTAGTCTTAACAGATGTTTGGTAAGCCCATAATGCCAAGTATAACATCAAATGCCAATTTGACTTGGATGAGTTGATAGTTCGCTGTAGAATGGTCTTAAGAGTTTTGTTTACAGCTTCCACCCGCCCATTTTCTTGGGGATAGTAGGGTGATGAATTTTCTTACTGTAGTCCAAGCTTTGATGTTAACTCGGTCATCATCTGGTTCTGAAAGTGACTGCCATGATCAGTGACAATCTCCCTCAGGACGCCGAACCTTGCTATTATCTGATTGAATAAAAAGAGAGCTGGAGTCTCTCCATCATCTTTAAACGTTGGCATATCTTCAACCCACTTTGTGAAGTAGTCTACAACTATGATGATATAGCAGTGCCCCCTTTCTGAAGGAGGGTTGCATGTAGTGTAATCAATCCCCCACTTGGTGAAGGGACCAACTGTGATGACATTAAACATGGGAGCAGGATGTGCCCTCATATTCCGAGAGAATATTTGGGATGGATGGCACTTCGTGAGTGAGACATCGACGTAGGATGTAGTCTACACCTATCTGATACAATGTATCATCGAGTATGAGATAATTCTTAGCCTAATGGCATATGCGTCGATGCTCATCACGAGAAGTAGTAGTGGGGAACTTCAAAGTCTGGAGATAGATAAGTATATCTCTGTACCAAGGATCCGAAGAGGTGATAAAAAACATATCTCCTCTAATAGGTGAATCTTCGGGCACAAGATCACCGGACTCAACCGGAAGTTCTAAAATAAGTTCTATGAAGACCAGTGACTTTTTGGACTTCGCTGAAACGAAATCCAAGTCAAACTCCTGGAGGATGACTATCCATCTATTGATTTTTCCGCCTATTACCCGTCATGTCAACATGTACTGAAATGGATTCACGACAACAATGATGGTGGTCTTCTGAAACATAACATAATGACGGAACTGTTGAACAGCATGGACTGCTGCCAACGCAAGTTTTTCGGCATGAGAGTAATTGAGTTTTGGTCCTATGAGGCCTCGACTCAGGTAATAGATGACATATTATGAGAACAAGTCATCTTCCTGAACTAAGACCATGCCAATGGTTGACTTTGCTGCCGCTAGATATAATAGGAAATACTTGTTATAGGTAGGTGGCCAGAGCAGAGGGGAAGTTGTGAGTGCATGTTTCAATGCGGCGAAAGAGCGTTGAGCAGCATCGTCCCAACAAAAGAGAACGTCTTTTTTAAGTAAGCACATAAAGCCCTTGGTGATCTCGACGTAGTTAGCGATAAAGCGTCTTAGAAAATTCGCCTTGCCCTGTAGACTTTGAAGTTGAAGGATTGTGCGTGGGGGGGGGGAACTTAATTATTGCCTCAACCTTGAGAGGATCGACCATGATCCTTGTTGTTGACACTATGAAACCTAACAATAGTCCATAAGGGTTTCAGGAGATATTGATCGGTAAGGTTTCAACGATAGTTGCCATATTACCCTCAACATAAACCTCATGTGTAGCTAAGGGATGAATAGGACAAGAACGATCTCCCGTCATAGTCACAGTGAATTCTCCCACTTTAATTTGGCTTAACTCTGAGAGGAAGTATGATCTGTGATGAATATTTTCCCAGGATTTATCCGGACTAGTCATTGCTTCAATTATTGCTTCATATGAGGGCAAGACTAAGTCTAATGAATCGGTGTGAGCGAGAGAACCCTAAGCCCAAATAGGCCCTAGACGTGGATCAAACTCTTGTGCAGGAGCTAGATCAGTGTGGGATGAAGTTTACTAGACTAAAGAGTACACTACTTCAACTGCGGACAAGGGCATGGACATGCCCGGGTGCCCTGTCCCATCCATTGTGGTTGATGGGGAAGGAAGTATCCACGGATCGTCGAAGTAAGTCGTGCGGAATGACGAAACTTGAAAAATCTCAACCTTATGGTGATTGGATATTAAATTGATATCGCCTTGAGGGGGCAGGTAATCGAAGGTACCCATCAAAGATGGGCACAAACCAACCCATACATTGACAACACCTGATTGAGGATTATCAATCATCGGGACCATGGATGCCCCCAATGCAGGGTCAGGTCTGGAGAAAGACAATTGATCGATGGCCATTATCCAGCCTTCGTGTGGAAACAACAAGACCCAAAAAACTATAACAACCAGAGCTTGCATGGTATAAGTCCAACTCCTTCCTAACAAGAGGTTATAGTCGAGGGGAGCATTGACTACCTCTACCTCGACACACACGGTCTTCCCTCCTAACTGCATGGGGAAAGAAGGAACGATACCATGTGGTCAGAAAAAATGACCGTCGAAAGAAGTGAGGAGAGTCGGTGACGGAGACAAAACGGGATGGCCAACGGCCGTCCAACATGCCAACGACATAACACATGTCGAGGTGCCCTCATCAACCACCGTGCGGAAGATAGTCTGAGTAAAAGTTTTTGTGGGATAAGCCACTACTATTTGAAATGATACGTGGTAAGGTAGATGAGGTTTTAAGTCTGGGGCTGATGGTCTGCTGGTATGGTGTGGAAGGTTTTCATAAGCAGGATTTTGGACAGTCACTAAGGAGTGGTGGTCTCGTGAAGAAGATTCTGGTTTTTCTTCTTCTGGGAAATGATGAGGGAATCTCTTTTGAATTACTGTCTCAGTGGGTTTATATACAGGGGACAGTATAGATATTGGAGGATTTGGAAGGATGAACGAATCAGGGATAGGCTTATTAGGGCTGCTATCCTTCTGTCTTATTTCACTCAATGTCTTTCCCATATTAGAGAAATCTTGTCCCAGTCCTTCCATTATTTCTTCATGGTTTCTTGTGGACTCTCTGGATTTATAAGATATTTCGCACAAGGCAAAGTCCATTTTGTCTTTCACATTTGTGACCTTTTCTTGGATTTGATTTACAAACTGTACAATAGTATTTGTAGATACTTGTAGATCTACAATCTGGCTTTTCCGAGCATAGTCATTTGTCACAAAGGTGTGGGTAGCCATGCCTCTTAAGGCAGTGTTGGTCCAGTTGATTTGTTCAGATACTGTCTGGACTCTTTTATCAATTCCAGAAAGCTGAGTAGCTTCCTCAGAAAGCAGCATAGGGACTGCTTTAACTTGTCTGTTATTGTCTTCCAAGACAATACCTTTGAAAGGTGGAAAAGTGGAATTAGATTCTACAGTATGTCCTTCAATGCTTTTCCACTTATGCTTAGGA
>JZKD02S1594736.1:167679-182141 GCA_000966675.3 Picea glauca | reverse complement strand
AGATGAAATTGGAAAAGAAAAATGTTTCTTAGGAAAGGAATATGAAAGTTGGGTTTGGCACATAAGAACGGGTCACATAAATTTTGATAATCTTTTCAACTTCAGCAAAAGGGAAGCAGTGAGAGAAATGTATAATATATCAAATCCAACAAACATTCTATGCAAGCATTGTCTACAGGGAAAAAAAACCAAGACAAAGTGCAAGTCAAAGAAATAATTGACAACAAAGCCACTAGAGATTGTACATATCGATCTAGTCGGAATGATAAGAACAAAGGGACTAAAAAGTGAACATTACTTCATGCTATTGGTTGATGACTACCGTATTATTTCTAAAGAATAAGTCAAAGGAATTTGAGAACTTCAAGACATACAAAGAGATGGTTGAAACTTAGACATAATCGAAAATAAAGTGTTTGAGATCAGACAATGGAGGAGATTTTACATCAAAAGATTTCATGGATTTCTATTGTGAAAATGGGATAAATAGGAAATTCTCAGTAGCTAGGACGCCTCATAAAAATGGAGTGGTCGAAAGGAAGAACAAAAGAATAGAGGAAATGGCCTAGAATTATGTTAATGGATTCCAAGTTGACAGACGTATTTTGGGTACAAGAAGTGCATACAAAAATTCACATTAAGGACAAAGGAATTGTCATAAATAATAGTGATAAGACTCCATATGATCTATGGAAAGGAAGACTAGCGAATGTGAATCACTTCAACGTATTTGGAAGCAAATGTTACATAAAAATGGAATACAACAGGATTGAGCAATTTGATTCTCAAGTTGATAAAGGCATACTGGTTGCGTACTCAAGAAAAAGGAAAGAATGCAAATGCTTCAATCTAAGACTCAACAAAATATTGGAAAGAATCAATGTGATGATTGATGAGACAAATGGACAAAGACTAAAAGAAGAAAACAAAGATTTAGAGAAACAAAATAATGAAGAAGAGTTAAAGGAAGAGGAACAAGAAGAGCAGTCCAAAGCAAGGCAAGAGAAGAAAGATCTCCACATACCTCCAAAGAAACCTAGAAGATGAGTGCAAACGAATCATCCACCAAAACAAATTATTGGGAATAAATATGCAGGAATTGAAACCAGAAAAAGAATATATTTACCAGAACAACAAAATCTAGAAATACTATCTACTACTGAGACCAACAATTTTGAAGAATCTAGCAAGGATGAATTTTGGATCAAATATATAAATGAAGAGTTAGATTAGATAGAAAATAATGACACTTGGGAATTGGTTCAAAGGCCAAAAGATAATAATGTGATCGGTAAAAAGTGGGTTTTCTAAAGGAAAAAAATGAACGAGGATGGACATGTTACCAGGAACAAAGCAAGGTTGGTATGTAAAGGTTATGTTCAGATTGAAGGTATAGACTTTGAAGAGACCTTTTTCGCAGTTTCCAGAATGGAAACAATTCGTTTTATTCTAGCTTATGCATGCTCAAGAATATTAAAGTGTATCATATGGATGTAAAATCAGCATTCCTAAATGGAGACCTCGAGGAAGAAGTCCACATCGAGCATCCTGAAGTATTTCAGTTATTAGAGAAGGAAATTTGTCTTTGCAGGTTGAATAAGGCCCTATATGGTCTTAAGCAAGCCCCTAGAGTATGCTATTCAAGAATCAACAGATACTTACAACAACAATTGTTCAAGAAAATAAATGTAGACAAAAACCTCTACATAAAGGTAAATCAAGATAATATCTTGTTAATTGAATTTTGTGTTCATGATATTATATTTGGTAGTGATGATGACAGGATGAGTCAAAAATTTACCCAAGAGATGGAGAATTAGTTTGAGATGTCATTACTTGGATAATTGTCCTTCTTTTTGGGACTACAGATATGTCAGAGTAACATAGGTATGTTCATCTCTGAGAATAAGTATATCATAGAAATGATAAAAGGATTGGAATGGAAGATTGAAAACTAGTCAGTACCCCTATGCATACCAACTACAAGCTAAGTAGGGTTGATGATTCAAAGGATGCAAGCCAAAGACAGTACATATCGATGATTGGCAATTTACTCTATGCGACATCTTCTATACCAGATGTGATGCAAACAGTTGGATAGGTTGCAAGGTTTCAAGCAGAACCAAAGGAATCACATGTTATGGAAGTGAAGAAGATATTTATATATATAAAAGGTACAAAAGAATTTGGATTACGGTATCCAAAAGGAAATGATCTATCTCTTATTTCCTACACATATACAAATTGGGTAGGTAGCATTGATGATAGAAGAAGTACAAGTGGAGCATATTTCTACTTGGGTGAGTGTTCGGTATCCTAGTTAAGCAAGAAAAAATATTCATCATCCTTATCTACAATATAAGTCAAGTACATTTCAACAAAAACATGTTGTAACCAATTACTATGAATGAAGAAAAATTTGAAGGATATATAGGTTGAATATGGTGAGCCCATTCTGATATTTTGTGACAACACTAGCGTCATTAGTATCTCAAATAATCCAGTGATGCACTCCAAGACGAAACATATTCTGATCACATTTCACTCTCTATGGGAACATGTTGCGGAGAAGAACATCAAGGTCAAGTATGTTGGGACAAAAGAACATATCGCAGATATCTTCACCAAACCACTTCCAAGCGAATCCTTTGAGTATCTTCGATAGAAAATTGGGATAGTTTCAGCCCTGTAATGAATTTTGAATGCTTTTCATATATGTCATAGAGTTGCATGAGGAAGCACCAATTATGGGAAAAAGGATAGTTCCAAGGACAGTTCAAATAGGGGGAGCATCCCAAAGGACAATTTCGATAGGGGGAGCATCCCAAAAGGGAATATGCCCTTTTTTATTGATGTCAAAGGGGGAGAGAGAGATATCAAAATAATGATTCTAGGCAAGTGATGGTCACAATAAGAGTATGATAAACAATATTGTATCATCATGCAGAGTGTTGACATCAATGCCAAAGGGGGAGATTTTTTATAGATTTGGTTGTTGTCATTGATGTCAACCCTTGTAGCAAATTCCAGTAGCCGAGAGGTGAGGTTAAGGAATTGAGTTTGTTCAAGGTATTTGGACATGAATATTAGTAAATATCCATGTAATATTATTATGGATGGATAGTACATGTATCATTTATGGTGATATGTGGTAAATCACGTAGTTCCTCACGATTGAGAAGATATGGCTTAGTGAAGTTGGAGAACCCTCATGAGTTTTATAGAAGCCCATAGAAGGTCAATGAAGTCAATTATTCTAGAAACTTCTAGAAGAAGTTTACTAGTCAAAGTGGTTGCAATTAGGAGTTAGTCATGGGTAAAGTTGTTGCAACAAGAAAATAATTAAAAAATAAATTAGTTGCAACAAGAATTAGTTAGTTTACTATTTATGGATAAAATGGTTGTGAGTGGGTAAAGTAGTTGAAAGTGGCTTATCCCTAAAAGAGGGAAATTGGATAAAATAGTTAGGACACAACCCTTAAAGGAAGCCACATGGAGAGTATAAATAAGAGAGAAAGGGAGTTCCATTAACACCTATTGAGAACATTGAATATATATATTTTTAAAGGTTTATTAAAGGTACTCATTGATACATATAAGGTTTTGAAAGTATAAGGAAGTGAAGGTAGAGTGATGAAAAGGTTTCATAGATGCAACGGATAGTGGAAAGATAGTGAAAAATGCTAGTTAGTTCATCCCCATGGGTCACCAAGTAGATGTCCATGAGGAACCCTTGCAAGTTGCATAGAGCCTATCATGCAAGGCTCCACACAACACCTCACCTATATCATGCAAGGCACCACCAGACCCGAGGATGAGAGGTGATTTAGGTTTCAAACGTTGAGAAGAGTTTATAGGAAGTTTAATAGTGACTAGGTACAACAAATCTATCTACATGATCAAAAGGTATGCTATATGATTATGTGTAGTAGGATGTTGGGGTTTGTGTGAGACATGGTTATGATAGATTGATGATTTTTCCTAGAGGGACTATTGACTATATGGTACATACACTAGTAAATTTGGGTCATTTTGTGATGACCATTTTTACACTCTTGTGACGTTATGTCGTGGATATTGCGATGAATCTTGGGCCCCAAAAACGTCGCTTCATGTGTTGTGGCATGTGTGACGAACCTAGGATATATTCACAAGCGTGACGACCCAAGGAGGTTGTCACAAGAGTGATGGTCAAAGGAGGTCACCACAATAAGGATGACCTAGGGATCTTGTTTCTAGAGGGACCACCTAGGGCACTCATCGCAAGAGAGATGACCAGAGTAGTTCTTGTGATGAACTATTCAAGGATATGTTATCATCGATGGCAACGATAGTTCTTCGCAAGAGTGACGAAGCCTTGATCGTTGCGACAAACTATCAATAATATCGACGATCTTATTCGTTGCAAGAGAGATGAATGGATTAGTTCTTGTGACAAACTATCAATACTATCAATTATCTTATTCATCTCAAAAGAGATGACCAGAGTAGTTCTTGAGACAAACTATCAATACTATCGACGATCTTATTCATCACAAGATATATAACCCAAGTAGTTCTTGCAACGAACTATCAATACTATCGATGATCTTATTCATCGCAAAAGAGACAACCAAAGTAGTTATTTCTATGAACTATTCACTGAAAGAGTGACAAAGCCTCGATAGTTGCGACAAACTATCAATACTATCAATGATCTTATTCGTCGCAAAAGCAAGAAAATATATCTATTTAAAAAAATAATAATAAATATTAATGCAAGAGAGTGCCTTTGAGGGCTGTCAACTACAGTATCTTGATAACATATGGTTCATATGGGTCACTATATTGATGGTTATTACATGCCAACATCTATCAATGTGGTCATTTTGGGGCCCTAACACGACTAACAAGTAATATTTGTTTCATATGTTTTATTGTGTCATTATTAAAATTTTGATTTTTAAGTATTTAAGTTATTTGATTGACTCTTGCACATCGAAAACAATGATCTACCATTTCATAAATTATGGTATCATATGCCATTTATGAAACTAACATTGGTGCAATTGATGTTTCCTTTACTACTATGGAAGGATAATTGATTGTAGAGTAGGTTTTGATATCTAAGGCATAACTAACTCCCACTCTCAAACAACAAGTCATTCTAAATTACTTCTAATGTATTGTTTTCATATATGTTGGAACAACATCATGTGTAGGTTTATCACACCTTTAGATCTTCTAGAGATAGTCAGTAAAAAGTTGAGAATCAACTAGGAGAGTTGACATAGTGGTTGGCATGGCATTCAACTAGTTGGGTAGATAAACCAAAGAACGTGACTAGTGCATATAACAAGGTAGAATTCAAGGACTTCATTATATTCTCTCACCATTATAAGTGGAACTTGTTTTATTCACTTGAAGGGAGTTGGGTACTTATTGGTCTTGTATAATATGACCTTAACCATTGATCTATAAATAAGAATGTGATATGTGTTGTGTATGGAAATCATTTGGTTTCTTATAATTATATGTATGTTGAACTATGTTCAATTAGGATCAAGTGTTGTAAAATTTTATTTAAATTCCTCCTCTTATTGGAATACCTAGCTCTATGATTTGCATATTTCCCTAGTTCTACAGCATGATATCAATGCTATTGGTTTGAGATATAGTCAAATTTCTATTAGTATTTGCAAGTTTTCAATTGTATGCCCTTATATCAAGTAAGATATATTTGGTAGATTGACTCAGGGTTTCAGAATGCAAAGAAGATTATTACAATTTCAATTTCAAAGTGTCCATTGATTACATAATCTTTAGTACTCAAATATCTAATATTGTATGCTATATTAAACCCAATACTGATTATGGATAATATATGAGACCGTATTACTTATGGACATGAGGTAATTAATCTAGATGGTTACTAATGGCAACAATTATGCCACATGCTTAAACTATTGATTATATGGGAATATCTTTACCTGTTACTTGGCATGATGAGATTCAATAATGAATCTTGTATTCAATGGAATCACTACTCCAGTAGCCATAACTATTACTACACATTCTTTGTAATATCAATGTTTTAACCTTAGACACGGTGGTTGTACTTCACCTATGTCTTAAATTGAACACTATTATAATGGGTTTCATTCATTACATCTTCCAATACGTGTAAACTAAGATTAGCTCATTATAAGCTTCTAACACTTTACACACTAGTTCCAATCCCGTAATCTATTCACATAATCTTTACTATGACTATTTACAGGTAAGTGGAATAGTAATATCACAACTAGTTCACAAAGGTTGATATCAAGCAACAAAGTATACACGTTATGTAAATAGTAAAAGCACATGATATTCCATAATCAATCACACTCGATATACTAAAACTCCAAGCTAATACAATGGAGTTGCTAGTATAGATTCCATGTGCTTCTCTTATTCCTTACCAATTATCGAGCTATCATTTTCTTCTACTTGGAAGTGGTATCTATATCTCATTCATTTCAAATACTCTATTTCATAACTATGGTTATGCTTATGTTATGATATCCAGGGGATTACTTATACACAACCACAAAATACCAAGTTGAAGTATTAGATTAGTTGTGTGAATCATATGATATGATGAACTAAAGGGACTTGTATATGTTACATACTTGGGTGTGGTTCATTAGATAGAATGAATGGACCCATAGTGGCCCACAAATGATGGCAATGTAAAAATAAATAAATAAAAGGAACCTTAAGAAGTCATATAAAGAAGAAAAAAGACAAGACATACCTGATATTTGATATTCTAATGTGTAGAATTGCATTGATACAACATTTAGAGCATCTACAAATGCGCGAAAGGCATAATGTAGTAGATAAATACAAAATTATATTTATTTTTTAGTAAAAACCAAAAAAAAAAAAATTTAAGGTGTGTGTCCAAATCAATCTAGACCACCACTATGGCTCATTAGTTACTCATGTATTCTATATATTGTAAATTGTTCACTCTTTGAGTGTGGAATATGGTTAATGAAAATTCTTCGATTCTTTCTATCTTGCTTCTTCTTTCTCAATTTCTCTCTGCAAATGTCTGTAGTATTTTCTAGCTAGATCTATTCTGTGCAAGTTCAACACATTTACACCTTTGAAGTGTCAAAAAACCTATCATCAAAATTTTCAAGTATGTTATATATCACACTTTTATTTAGATCTAAAGAAAATTAGAGGTATTGAAATCAAAATATTGTAATTTAGCTTGGGGCACTAGTTATTGTTTCTAGTGATTTTTTCAATATATTTTAGTTTGCATCATCAATGATCATCTTCCACTCCCTCTCTGGAATTTAGGGAGGACTCTCATACCTAGGGTTTCCTACCAAGTTTCGTCTATTAACATCCCCCATATATTTTAAATATCCTCCCACTGCATATGTGACTGGTTTTTTATTGAAGGTGTCTACTCCAAAGAGGCCTTCGATATAATCCATAAGTTCTTTTATGAGGTTGGAATTCTTGAAATTCCACCTCATGCATAAGGTTTCCCCAAAAATCAACAAGGCCTCGCTCTCCACATGCCTATAAAAATGGTCATTTCCTACACATAAAAAGATATGACCATTAATTTAAAAATAATAATCTAGATGATTTATGTATAAGATGGACAACATGAAACAATTAAAATATGAAAAACTACCTACATGTCTTATTTATTTTAATGGAATTCCATTATTGTCGACCAAAAATGTGCATGAAAGGATCCTCATGATGGTCACATTTCTAGCTCCAGGAAATGCAACCATATCAACCACATCCTCAACCTAATCTCTATCACCACCTCTAGATCTTGACCATTGTGTTGATTCCTGGTGGTGCGTGTCATGGATCCTATCTAAAGGTGTGGTAAATGGAGAAGTAAACAATACTATAGCAGCTATATGACATCTCGCGTCAAGACTCTGTGGCATATTTGCAATGCCACTACTACCAACATCGGGCTGAATAGGCTCCAAAAATATCTTTACAAGAAAGAAAATGTTTTTTCGTGAGATAATGTAAAAGTCAAAAAACAAACATTCATAATTGAACATATGAGTACATTAAAAAAAACACATTAAATTATGGTTATTACCTTATATTTGTTAAGTTGTGACATAAGTATATTGATCGTTTATAGGTCGTCAAGAGTTTGATCTTGACGGTCTAACAAGCTAGAAAGTTCGTTGTTTTATTTATTGATCATTTTATTATCAATACCATAGGATGAGGGGATGAATACAACCCCTCCTCATCGACAGAATCATGATCAACATGGTTTGCATACTACATATAATTTTAACAAAATCAATGTTATTTTAGTTATATAAACAAATGAAATAACTGATCGCCATAGAAATAAAATTATATAAACAAATAATAAAAGTCACATAAAATGAAAGTCAAATTTGATAATCATTTACATGTTCTACAACTGGCCCTTTTCAACCATCATCCCGCCACGTTATAATATAATTAGAACCCCCAAATATTCAAAAAATTGTTAATGATAAGAGAAAAAATGATTTCTGCCCAAATAAGATCAACCTCAATGATCAACCTCCCACATTATTCTAAAAATGGGACCGTAAAATATTTAAAACATTTTTAAAGATAAAAAAAAAAAAATCCAATAAGTAGAGGTTTCTTAAAGGGGTGTTGCATAAGTACATGCACATTGTTAGTCAATGTTTCTATTTGATTCAAATGGTAATCAACTAATAACTCTTCCCCAAGAGATATCTTTTTTATTTCACCCACGACTACCTGATTCTCTTCGCGTCCCTCATATATGAAATTCAATTCCTTGTTTGTTGTCCCAGGTTGTGTGTTGCTTATAAACCCTACGATATTTTTAGAAGCTTTAGGCCTTCCATCAATATAGATAGTCTCTCCCTTATTTTTATCATTTTTTATTAGTCGTATATAACTTGCGGCGAGTGCATATCTTCACATAATTCTCATGTACCGAACCAGCCGCATCCAATTGTTATAATTGTAACATGGTCTGACATAGTCCATCACTTCAGTTACTGTATTGTATTTTACATTTATTCCATCCATGGAAAATATCCCTAGGCCATGTAGCGAGGATGGTGTAATGTGATATGTCCTATTGTTGACAATGAAGTTAGTGTCTAACGGAGGCAGTTTATTAGGTAGCCAATGTTTCACCAGATACTTATACCTGAGTGACAAATCTATGTCTCCTATGTTCTCATCATCATAAGAGCATGATCCTCCTTTGGTAAGAAAAAATTCCATGCCTCTACGGAATTTTCTTCTGACTTTTTCACTTTTGGTCCTTGTTCACGTATCATATCTACTAGATCCAATCATATTTACCTCTATTTTTCCTAATATTCCCTCACTCGAGGAAGAAATCTCTGAAAGGTACCTATTTGGTTGTACATTCAGTACCTATTTGGTTGTACATCAAGACCATTCTGAGATATACTTGTCCCATTGGAATTCACTTAATACACAATCAAGACCATCTAATTGGAAATATCTATACTAGTTTGGTTTGGAATGACCTTTGATCGGTCACATAGAAATTACTCTTTTTATCTCATGGGATTTGTCCAATACATACTAATGAAAACTTGAAATATGAATTATATTATACACCTTAAGTATGTTTAGAGGTAATGGAAGTCGACCTACAACTCATCCAATCCTCAGAAGGATTTCAAATGGTCTATTTAAACCACCATGTTTATTATGTATTATCAAGGAGTTACAAGGTCCAGGCCCTATACTTGTGGCATGCATGACACGTCATCTTATTAAAGACTTGATTATAATTCATTGGTGAGTTGAATTTCATATCAATCTCCATTGAATGATTTCACTATGTTGTACTTTACTAAGGTATTGGAGGACTATAAGGCCATATGAGCTCAACATTGAAGATTTGAAGCACCCCAAGGTAGGGTTGAAATTTGAGCTTGAATTCCTTATAACCACACTACATAGTGATGGTATATGATATGTATTGTAGCGACATAGACTTGAGATATGAGGCCTTGAATTTTTCTAACTAAATACGAAGCCACACATTGTCCCCAACTAAGAAGTTGTTGAAGACATAGTCCTTGTCATGTCACTTCTTGAACTTTAGCAAGGGTTTTCATGGAATATCATCTACTTTCATTGAGTATTTTGGATGTTCTGAATGAAGTGTGTTTCTTTTATAACCTATTTTCTATGTAGACAGAAAGGTTCCCACCATTGGAGGTGTCAGATAGGAAATGGCCATTGGCCAATAGGTTGAAATACAAAGCATATTTCAAAGGGGCCACATTGTGTCACATTATATTAAGGCAGTTATAAAAATTAGTGAATGGAAGTAATTGTTTTCATCATATGTGAATGTATGCTTCTGATTATACATGTGAAGAAATTCCATAAGAGTTTGGTTAACTTTTGTTGAATTAAGAATGGAACATTGTATATGTGTCCAAAATTTTGTCATGTAGATCCCAAAGAGATTCCTAATTATAAAGATGAATTTGGTATCTTTTTCATTAACAATAGACGTGGATGACTTAAATATAACCAATTATATGTGAATAAGTGTTTCAGAATGTCCTATTCATGGCACAAAGATCACCATATTCTAGAACCAATTGACCAAAAAATGCATTATTGTGGTGGAATGTGATAAGGGCACCTCACAAAAAATCCACAGAGATTGATTCCCATGGTTGCAAAGGAATGGATAGAGGTGTATATAACTCCTACATCATGTTGGTAAGTTTTGTACTCACACAAGAAACACATCTCTTAATATATTTGTCCATTCCAACGGGATTGTGAAACCAAAAAAAATACTTTTGTAACACAATCAATGTCTTATGGACAAAAAAAAAGATCCTCTTCCTTGGAGGAATGTGCCTCCAAAATAATATTGTTGCACTCATGTGTGGGGGGATATAGGATAATAGGGTGGAAAAATAAGTTACAAAATGAAAATTTGGTCATGATACTCCTTGGATAATATCTACATAAATATGGATTATGTTAAGCCCTAAATAGTGGCTCATTACCCCTTAATTGGGGCATATTACATTAGTAATGTTATTTTATTTATGTCAGCTTTATTCCATTGGTTTTAATTATACCTCCTAGTCTCCTATTTATACCAAGGAGACATTTTTAGTTTGAATCATCTTGTAATTGAACATTTATGTGGGCATAAGGAGGTTGCCCCCTCGAAGAGACTTATTATCAAAATTTCTCTCTTTTTCAAGGCATTGATTACTTATTCTGAGGTTTTCCTATGCTATATTGATATTTGGTTCCTAACATATGGTAACAGAGCTCAAGGTCTTGGGGTTTCGCTGCTACATCTGAGACACCTTGGAATTTTCACTATAACTTTTTTTCTACAACGTTTCAGAAGGAACAACTTGGAGGATATTTAGTAGACAGATCAAGGTATGTTGGATTAAAATTTCATATCCTAAGGTATTATACTTTCGGAGATACATCCTATGAAAGATAGGGTTCTGGAATCATCCTGAACTGAGTCATTGTGGAATTTTAACTATAAAAATGTTTATGTAATGTTTCATACCCTAAAATCCTGAGGATAGTTAGAGAAATTAGCAAGTTATATGTGGTAACAAGTTCAACTTTTGGGTCATCTTACATTTGTAGATACACCCTGTGGAAGATAAGGTATTTGACTAGTCCTATTGACTAGTCTCAAGAAGGTGTTCCAGGTAAAACAATCATAACTTCTTCCTAGAGTATCCAAATTGAGTGAGAATGGTTGAATTGGATATTGTAAAGTCTGTAGTATTTCAGGTACAAGTGTAAGAAGTTTATATCAATTATTTTGTGCGGGGCATGCTATACAAGTGAGATCTTCAGGAAAGGACAAAAATCAGCAAGTTGTGGGGAAGTTACCGTAAATTCCACTTGGCACATCCAATTTTGATCAGACCTATGGAATTGTAGAGAAGAAATATCAGAGACCTACAAAAAAGAAAATTTCATACTCATAAGGGCCGAAAGTTTTGACATACAATAAAAGGAAGATTGTCTAGTAGAACCACCTCAAAATCAAGGTTTAAAGTGATACTTGGCCAATATGCCACCAAAAAAGGGAACTTTTACACCAAATAAGCCTCCAGTCAATCCTACTTGGACTCTTGATGAAGGCGAAGAAATGCGTAGTGACATAAATGATTTACAAAATAATACAGTAAAAAAATATGAACTCCAAGAGATGGAAGCTAAGTTGGAGGCAAATATGGATGGTTTAAACGAGGAGATCTTGGAAGTATTGAAAAATCTCGTAATAAAGAGGACACCTGAAAGTGAAAATGTATCCCATGAAATTCATGATGAGGACAGAAGGAATGTGGATCAAGAATGGAGAAACTACAACTTTGGGTTTAAGACCAACCACGTTCCTAAGATCGATATGAGGAAGTTTGATGGAAAAGACCCTATCACATGGATACTTCAGATGGAGCAATTCTTTTATCTACATAATGTGCCACATACACAAAAGGTACGAATTGCTTCTTTATATTTATAACCCAATCAATTCGTATGGTATAGATGTCTTTTTTCTCACAAATCACTCATCACTTGGACAATTTTCACTGAAGAAATGATAGCACACTATGAGGATACAAGGAGAAATACCTTTTTTAGCCAATTGATAAATCTCAAGCAAAAGGGTTCAGTTACAGAGCACATTGAGAACTTACAAAGATTGAATATAAAGGTAACGGAAATTCCAGATGATCATTTGATTGATGTATTCATAGGAGCTTTAAGAGATAACATTCAACATGAGGTTCACCTTTGGGAACCCAAATCATTGGAGAATGCATTTAGGGTGGCAAGAAATGTTGAAAGTAAAAATATGGCTATGGCTACAAGAAGGACCAATCCTAACATCTATAGACAGAATAATGTTCTTTCTTCTAAAACACCTCAACCTACAAGGTTGAAACCTCACAATTGGGGGAAAGAAAAGAAAAATGTTTATGCTTTAATTGTGACAACAAGTAAAGTAAAGGACATAAGTGTGGTGAGAATAAATTATTCTACATAGATTGTGAAGAGGAAGAAGAAGAAGAACAAGAACAAGAACCATCTCAAGATGAAAACATAGAATCAATTTCGTTTGAAGAGTTGACTCGCATGATATCGTGTAATGCATTAGATGGAATTAGCACTCCTCAAACCCTCAAGATCGAAGGATATATAAAAAAAAAAAGGTAATAGTCCTAATTGATTCTAGCAGTACTCATAATTTTATTCACCATAAATTAGCCAAATATCTCAATTGCTTTGTATATCCAGCACCAGAGTTTCAAGTAATGATTGCAAATGGAGGAACTATCAATTTCTCAGGAAAATGCAATAACATCAATCTTCATATGGGGGAATATGTAATGAATAGTCCAATGATTTTTATACCCATGGGTGGTGTTTGTAACATCCCGCTTAGGCGCACTGAGTGAACTTATTCTTTGAGGACACTTGCTCGCAAGTGATCCAGATTATTATGATGTTAAACATTTGACTTTGATTATGATGCGTCATGGGTAGATGACATGTTGTTTTACTACATTGACATAGACAGGTGCTATTGACTCGGTTTTACTGAGTGTGCAGGGTTTTGGACCTTGAGGATGAAGAGGCATCGATGGAACCCCTTGGACTCCGGATCGAGTCAGGGAGTGTGCTATTGGGGTTTGATTGATTTACTGTGATATTAATAAATTTGATTAGATGATATGATGTGGACATGTTCTGACATGATTTGTTGATGATGCAGGTTGACGATAGCTCGTCGACCAGACTCACATATGGAGTAAAGGGGTCACACATGACTACCAGAGAGGTTGAGGGAGAGGTGTGGATAGCATCCCTGCCACAGCCTACTAGCACTCCCACCGTGGTTCAAACTGTAGGTTAACGATTACCTAGTTCGAGAGGACCCACGATGCCGTGAGGGAAAACTACGACACTCAGTCACGATGATTCTAAGGGGCGCGCAACAAGGCGGGGGCCTTATTCCTTAGAAGCCCTTAGTTTCCCACAAGTTCACATGGTGGAGTGTTGACTCTAGGGGTTATTGATGTCTACCAATCAGTCAAGAGGTGAGTGGCATCCTTGGAGCACGTGGTGCATCCTGAAGGGCACGTCACGCAAAAGAAACAAAAGAGGCGAGTGGCACCCTTGGAGCACGTAGTGTGTCCTGAAGGGCATGTCGTGTTGATGATTATAAAGGAACGAACCTAGATGGCCCTAAGACAAATATCTCATTAAGAAATTTTAAAAACAACTTCCCTAATTAAAATGTCGCCTAGTTCAGAATCTAAGTCCTAAGTCTAAAACTTCGCTAGGGGTAAAATTTTGTCTACCTTTTTAAAAGAAAAAAAAAGAAAAAAAAAAGAAAAAAAAAA
>JZKD02S1594736.1:155111-167628 GCA_000966675.3 Picea glauca | reverse complement strand
GTAATAATTGTGGGTGTTCATAAAATTTTTGGTAACATGAAGAGATTAAGAATTAAATAAAATGTGTGGATGTAAAATGTAAAGAGGCAATTAATTACTTTAACTTATGATAGTTAAAAAAAATAAAATATTAAATTAATAATAAAAGGGAAGGGAGGTTAACTTGCACAATTGTCATTTTTGGCGCTAATAAAAAGGGGAAAGAAGGAAATATAAAAATTAGGAAACTAGGGATTGAGGCAACAAAAAAGGGAAAGAGAGGAACTTATGGTAAAAAGAGGGAGGTCAACTTAGTAAAGAATCTTCATTTAAAGAACCTTCTAAATTGAACTAAATTAACAACTTCATAATAGGGAAATCCTTTAAAACCTGTAAGGGAATCTAGGGACACCTAGGAGTAAATTTAGGAGTAAATCTAGGTGGGTGAGGGAAATGAGACAATAAATAAATTAAAGAAAATAATTATTGGAGGAAAGTGGGGGATGGATGACACTTGTACGAAGGAGAATTTTTAGAAGATTTTTATTAAAACTTAAATTAAATGAGATTTAGGGAAAGAATGGAAGTTCTAAAACTCTATAAAAGAGAGGGAGGAGAAGGAAGAAGGGGATGGGCTGTTACCGTAATGTTAGGCTGTCGGATTAGTGACTTGACTGATTTACTTGTGGGAGTTGGGATTTCCTAGCTCGGAGAGGAGTGGTAGCTCGGCCTTGCGAGGCGAGCTGGGAGCTAGACGTACCCTTTGGAAAGTGTGTGGCCCCTTTGTGGCTCAGGGGGATAAGGGGGAAGCAGAGTACCCCTAGCGTTGGCTGGGACGTACTGGTGTAGTCTCGATGGTCAACGAGTGGAAGTGGCATGGAGCGCGCAGATGTCATTCGAGGCAGACGATAAGGCAACAATACGCTCGTTTATTTTCTAGAGCAGAATGCGTTAGGAACTTATGCTTGGATCTGTATGTTGATTTGTAAATGGATGAATTTTTTCTTGAGCTTATACCCATTCATTTATTTTCCTAAAATTTTTGTGGTCAACGTTCTGGTTGGGTGTTACTGTACCTTGGTTTGGATCTTTATGCTTCTGCGTTACTCTTCATGCTGTATTTTATCAGATGTGGTATATTCACATCTAATTTATTGTGGTATAGTTTTGCAGTCATTGACAATCACTGATATACTTATAATGCATTTTTGTATATACATGGATGTGTTGTAATGGCGAATTCATGAGGTAATGGATATATATATTTTACTTCTGTTATTTAACTAGATAAGGAAAAATTTTGAATTCATTCTTTGATGGGTGTAATGGCGAATTCGTTCTGGAAAAACTCATCTCTTGCAATTTTGTTTTGAAGGATTGGTTTCTGAAAAACTCTTTTCTGGCAATTTCGTTGGGTAAATTGTTACTGTAATTTGTTTTTTGACAATCTGCCTCGTAAATTTGTTACTGAAGAAAACTCTTTTCTGGAATTTTCGTTTTTGAAAATGGTTACTATGAAATTGTTTCTGGAAATTTTGTTGGGTAATTTGTTACTGAAAATTTGGTTTTGGCAACTCGTTTCTGCATGCTCTTGGGTAATGGCAGTTAAACTCAGCGCCTTCTAGCCTGCATTTTTAATCTACCCGGATGCCAACTAAAATGTGGTTATATGCCTTCGTTTTGTTACAACGAATTCTCAACCAACGTTCACTTCGAACTTCGATTACCTTGGCACGGTGATTGTTGCTAACTGTGTATTGAACCCACGTTATGTATGTTAATGTCTGCGCGTTACCCTTTCTGGTCAGCCAATACCTTCACTTGACCATCATATCATTCTCTACACTGATTTTAATGGTAGTAAGTTCTCAGACTGAATCTTAAACATTCGACCAACCCCTCCACCTGTTCGCCTTGCTGTTGGAACGAAATCTACCTATCAGACCACTAAATTTTTAATGGGTTCAAGATTTACATTGTTTTTGAACTTGTGAACTGAGCTTGCGTTATGAGAATTTGTAGAAAATGTGTGCTATGATTTTTTTTCCTTTTTGTCCTAGAAATAACTTAATCAAGAGTTTACTTGGATTCTAGAATAAGTAATAGAGCTCAGATGCTTGATAGTTGTTAAGGAAACAATAGTGTTGGTATTGCATAGATGAATGAGTTGGTGCATAATTCTTTATTAACCTGAAAACATGTTGGTTTTGATGATTTTTGTGCACAGTATTTATTAGTCTGTGCTTTATCTGTTTGATCCTATCTAACTTTTATTACGTTGTCTTGAAAGGATCTAGTCCATATGCATTTCTCATTGAAGATTACCCAAAATTCAGTCTTGAACTTTACAGGTTAAAATTTGAGGAATGATTGTTTACTTTCTATCTAAAATGAATTCATATAAATCTCCATAGATGGTAAGAGCTTCAATAGTGATACAAATGGAATTTAACAAAGTTCCAGTGAAACTTAGCAGAAACTTAGCCATACCAATTTGAATAGATTCACCATAAAAATAAGCAAACAGAGTAATATTGCTTTTTCACTGAGGGCCAACTATCGATTACAACACCATAATTCTCAATATGCACTTGACACTCATAAATGGAGATAGGCAAAGATAAAAGCTTTGTTACAGTTTTGAATTTTCACAATCACTCCTATTAGCTTCTGTTATGAAGGGTATTTTGATGTATTACAGATTGAAAGAGTAATGTCTCTGAAATTTCTACCCAATAACATTGATTTGTTTTAATGGATGAATAAGATTTACTATGTAGAGAGATCAAGCATTTTTACATTGGAAACTATTAAAAATGATGAGGAGGATGTTAAAATAAGTTAGCATAAATTTATCTTAGCCTTAGATTCTCTAAATACTAAAGATAGATCTAACTTGATTCTTAATTCCAACTTCCAAGGAATCCACTTCCAATATTTAGTACCATATGATTTAGGATTTAAAGGAAACTCAAGTATTTAATGCCATCATCAAGAGAATAAAACTTGAAATGTAATAATTTCCCTATGATTGGATCATTTTCTTGTTTCAAATAAATTGATGATTTCTGGAGATTAATCAACATTTGTGTGGTAGCTTCAAATAGCTTGAGAGATGCTTTTTCATTAGTTGTAGTCCCATTTCCAAAGTTCATTATATCATATACAACTAGGAGGTATGTAAATTATAAATCTCTAGTGACTCAATTTCCTTTTAATCCATGTGTGTCTGAGTTATGTATATGTTGATCCCTTTTGCCACTAGGAGAAAGAAGAGGGGGGAACAAAGGAATTTTGGGTAACATTGTTAAGAGGTACACAATCTAACCCTTGGGATATTGTTATATATATATGTAATTATTGGATATTGATGTTAAAATAGAACACTTATAAAACATAATAATATGGTAAGGCAATTTGATTTAGATAGTTCTCTGATGACGCAAGGTCGCGACCCTCACGGTCCAACCTGCTCTCACCAGGACCTTCTTTTACACTGGCCTGAAGAGTTAAAGAACTCTTCCAACTCTTTTCTCGGGAGTGTTCTACCGACATCTCTCCTTCGGCAATCTCCCCTTCGCTTCTCGGGAAATCGGGTCTCGCGGTATCGCGAAACTCGTTCACACAATCTCGTGCAACTCAAAACCCCGAACCCCGATGGGTCAACGGTCAACACCTGTGCTTCACTAAATCTCGTGGTCCCATAATGCCACATCACCGTCGGGATTTCACGGATCGTGAATCCACAATGAAAGTTTTCCTTGATGTTGAAAACCCCAACCGTCGAACCCCGATCTCTCGGGATCTCATGCCACCTGTCCTGTGGAGACCTACGGCTCCGAATAACTCGGGAAATCGTGACTCGCGATTTCAATGAGTCTGTACCTCACCTCGTTAACCACCGAATGCCAATATGCGATGGTTCTTGATTCCCTCCTTGAATATCTCCTCTGCTTCCAGGCTCTTCCTGTTCAGATTTCTCTTGGGTTTGTTCCCACCATAACGAAAAGGAACTATCTCTCCTGAGCTTGATTTCTCCTACTTCTTCAACTGAAGGTTGGCACACTCCTTGCGTTCGGTGCCCAATCACTCTCTAAGTGTTGGAACTTCTGGACTCTGTGCACTTCTGACAACAGTAGTCTCTGTCAACCTTTTCTCAGACTGGCTGCTGAGACTCCACCCTTGTCCTGCACTTCCCCCACATGGCTCTAATAACCCAATTCAACTATGGGCAGATGAGAATAAGAGTTCAACTGTCTAGCCTCATCAACACACTCTATGCAGATGAATTCCACTGCACTCTATGCAGGAATCTCTTGGCTCAGACAGAGAAACAATTGAAACTCATTCTCCCCTCTCTCACAGATTCCAATTCAACTATGAAATCACATATACAGTATATCAAAGAAAATGCATGACAGAAAACAAACATTCATGAGCATAATATCAATACAGAGAAACAACACAAACCATGAAAGCTGACTCAAAGACTTCCTTCTATTAATTCAATCTGTACATGGGTGTTCTACACAAGTTCTCTGCTCTTCTCTTCTCTTCTGAATGCTTGATAATCATACAATGATACAAAGGAGGGTGCCTGTATTCCGTTTGCCCTCTCGAATTCTCTATCTATCAAATCTACAATTAATTCCTATCTAACAACATTAAATTTATTAAATGCCTTCCTATCTATAATACAATACAAGTGCGCTTCATTAACTCTACACATTAATGGTTGGCGCAACTACATCATGGTGAAATTCAAAAAGAAGTTTGTTGGCTTGTCCAGCTGTCTTTCCCTTCTCCACGCACTAGCTCACTTAATGAGTGATCGATGCTCCTGCATCATACTCCTCGGCTCAAAAGATTTCATGGGCTCCTGTCCATGAGCTCCTGTACAGTTTGTCCATGCCTCTGTATGACTTCTTCCGTTTCCCAGCTGGCATCCTCCACTGGGTGATTCTTCCATTTCACCAGGTATTCAAAATACTACTTCCGCTTGGTCTTCCTGCCTACTCTTTTACCTAGTATGCACTCCATCTGCGGTTTCTGTGCAACTGGTAATTGTTTCTACCATTGGATCACTAGTTCTTCAGTTCCAGTGTCTGCTTCTTCAGCCCTGTATGGGTATAAATCCAAAATATTAAAAATCGGAGATATCCCGATGCCCTCTGGCAACTCAATTTCATATGCATTCTCCCCGAACTTCTTCAGGACTTTGCATAGCCCAATCTTCTTCATCTTGAGCTTGTTATATGTTCCCCTTGGAAACCTTTCTTTCCTTAAGTGTGCCAGAACCATGTCCCCAACTTCAAACTGAAGTTGTCACTTCCGTTGATCGGCTCTACGCTTATACTCCTGGTTTTCATCCATCAGTCGCTGCTTCACCTTCGTGTGAAGTTCCTCCATCGCTTCAACAAATTATTTAGCATGAGCGCTGCTAGTTTCAGCCTGTCCTGACTCCCTGAGCTCAGAAACTCCCCTCAGCTATGTTCCATACAAAATCTGGAATGGGATTTTTCCTGTACTCCAATTCACCGAATCGTTGTACGCGAACTCTGCCTGTGGCAATATCTGGTCCCAACTGCTATGGTGCTCTGTCACCAAGCTTCTCAACAAATCCCCCAGACTCCTGTTTACCACTTTTGTTTGCCCATCCATCTGCAGATGATAAGCTGAACTAAATGCCATATTAGTTCCCAGCTTCTTCCATAGCATCCTCCAAAAATGACCTATGAATTTCGTATCCCGATCCAAGACTATGCTTCTCAGCAATCCATGCAGTCTAACGATCTCTTTGAAAAATAAGTTTGCGATGTGGGTCGCATCGTTGGTCTTATGACACAGAATGAAATGTTCCATTTTCGAGAACCTGTCCACCACCACAAAGATGGAATCAAATCCCCTCTGCGTTCTCGGCAATCCCAGAACAAAATCCATGCTGATGGCTTCCCATGGCCTTTCGGGTATGGGAAATGGTTGATAGAACCCTGTGTTCTGCTTTCGGCCCTTCGCGTGTTGACATATCCTACATCTGTCAACAAATCGTTTGACATCAGTGCGCATCCCTGGCCAATAATAGGATTCGCTCAGCTTGGCGAATGTCTTATCATGTCCAAAGTGACCTCCTAATCCACTGCTGTGCTTTTCCTTCACTAAATTCTCCCTCATGGAGCAATTCGGAATGCACAACTGATTGCCCTTGAACAACAATCCTTCCTGGATCATATATTCTAGCCATGGACTCTGATCCCTGAGAACTGGATTCTCAGCTGCCTCGTATGCTTCCGCAAAATATGCATCACCTGCATACATATCTTTCAGATTTTCAAAACCCAAGGTCTTGACCCTGAACTCCTGCAACAGCAAAAATTTCTTGCTCAAAGCATCAGCCACTTTGTTAGCATTTCCTGAAATGTGTTTTATCACAAATGTAAAATTTTGCATGTACTCTACCCATTTCGCATGCTTCTGGTTCAACTTTTCTTGTTGACTCACAAACTGCAACGCATGATTATTGCTATATAAAATGAACTCTTTGGGTATCAAGTAATGCCTCCACTTCTTCAATGCCTGTATAATGGCATAAAATTCCTTATCATATGTGGAGTATTTCGGTTTCGCATCATCCAGCTTCTCGCTTTAATAATCCACAGGTATGTCATCCTGACTTAAGACCCATCCTACAGCATATCTACTGGCATCACATTTCACCTGAAATGTTTTTTGAAAATCAGGAAACACCAGAATTGGTTGCTCTGTTATCTTTCACTTCAACAGATGGAAGCTCCTCTCAGCCTCTGTTGTCCAGTGAAAAACCTTGTGCCGCTTCTTCACTGTGTCCATCATTGCGACACTAATTCCACTAAAATTACGAATGAATTTCCTGTAGAAACTAGCCAATCCATGGAAACTTCTCACCTCGAAAACATTTCTCGGCGATGGCCAATTCCTGATCACTTCTACCTTTTCAGGATCCATCTTCAATTCATTCGCCGAAATCACAAAACCCAAATAAATGAGTTCTGTCTGCAAAAACGAGCACTTCTTCAAATTGATCAGCAGCTTCTCCTGCTGTAGTCTTCTCATCACAATAGCCAAATGCCTCAAGTGTTCAGCCTTGGTCTTGCTGAAAATCAATATGTCGTCCAAATACACGACCATGAATTTGCCAATGAATTCCCACAGGACTTCATTCATCAGCCTCATAAAGGTTCTTAGCGCGTTTGTCAAACCAAACGGCATGACCAGCCATTCGTACAAACCTTCGTTTGTTTTTAATTTTGTTTTCCATTCCTCTCCCTCTCTCATTCAGATCTGATGATATCCGCTCTTGATATCAATCTTCGAAAAATAATTTTCCCCGCTTAGGCAATCCATCAGATCATCCATTCTCGGCAGTGGAAATCTGTATCTGATGGTGATTTTATTTATCGCCTTGGAGTCTGTACACATTCTCCAGCCTCCATCCTTCTTTGGACTTAGTACTGTCGGAACAACACACAGACTCAGACTTTCTCTCACCAATCCTTTGTCCAGCAGATCCTGTACCTGCCTTTTGACCTCCTCATTCTCTTGGGGTGTCAACCTGTACGCTACCTTATTTGACAAACTTGCTCCGGGTATGAGGTCTATATGGTGACTCACACTCCGCATCGGTGGCAACGAACGAGGTAGTTCGTCGACGATGATATCAATGAACTCTCCCAGCAGTTCCTGAATCTCTTCTGGAAAGTCGTCCACTCTTGTGCTTGTCAGAACAATACTTGGCTTTCTGACAACAAAGAATTGTGGATCTTCATTCTTCTCTATCTCTGTGAGAAGCTCCTTCCCACTCATGAGAAGTATGGTGTTTTTTACTTCCGGCTTCACTTCTTTATCTTTTATCGGAAGCAATTTATGGATTCTCCCATCCTTCTCCAAGGTGTATGTGTTCATCCTCCCATCATGAACAACATTCATGTCATACTGCCATGGTCTACCCAGCAATATATGACACACATCCATGGGAATGACATCACATATAATCTCATCATGGTAATTCCCAATCTTGAATTTAACTAAGCATCGTTTAGTGACACTTACCCGGTGTCCTTTCTTTAACCATGAGACTTTATATGGACTCGGGTGCTTAGTCGTTTCCAGCTCCAGCTTTTCCACCATCTTGGATGAAACGAGATTATCGGTGCTCCCACTGTCAACTATGACCTTGCATTTCCTGTCCTTGGCTGTGCAAGCTGTCCTGAACAGTCTGCTCCTCTGCATTGAGCTTTCCACCTCTTTCTCAGGTGTCAAAAGAATCTTATGCATTTCAAGCGACCTTCCGCTGTCTGCATCTTTTGTCTTAGCATCACGCCTCTGCACCTCAGTGATGTGAGTTTATCCTCTGTCCATCTTCCTGTCTGGAAAATCCACGGCTTTATGTCCGTCTTTTCCACATGTAAAACATGTGATAATTCCTCCTCTGCCTCGTCCTCTACCTCTAGTACGAGGAATAGCATTGGCGTCAGCATATCCGCCACCCTGCTCTGTATGCTGTCTCCTCAGCTCAGCATATTTCTGCTTTTGTTGTGAGGTTCCACCTCTCTCAACCTTTCCCTGAGGTCTTTTCCATTCCTCCTTGGGCTTCTGGAATTTTTCCTGGGCAATTGCTTTGCTTCTGGGCTGACTCCTGGCTCGCCCTTGTTGTCCTTTCTTGCAGCTCAACTTCTCTTCACCTTTCAGAGCCATCTGGTATGCATCCTCCACCATCCTGATTGTTAACATGCTTAGCTCATCCTGAATGTCATATCTCAACCCATTCAGGTATCTTGTCACCTTCTCATCATCGCTCTCACGATGACCAGCTCGGATGTTGAGTCTGTAAAACTCTTCGGTGTATTCTTTCACCGTCATCAATTTTTGTCTCAGGTTTTGCATTCACCTGAACATAGTGATCTGGTAATCTCTGGGGATGAATTTCGCTTTCATCTTAGCGATCATCCAATCCCAGATCTTAATTTTCTGTTTTCCTTTGCAGCGCCTATCAACCTGTAATTCGTCCCACCATAAGGCTGCATGTCCTTTCAACTTTGTAACTGCATGCCTTACCTTCTTGTCCTCTTCTATATCCTCGTAATCGAAGTAGGTGTCGAGTGCTCGGATCCAATCCAACAACTCTTCTACATTTAGACTCCCCTCATAGATGGGAATGTCCATTTTTGTCTTTGAGCTCATCCTGGCGATGGCTCTAATCAACCTCTCTGTCGAGGCATCCTCTGCTATGACCTCTTCTACATCGTGTCCAGCTTCCTCTTCCACCTCGGAATCACTGAACTCTACTGCACCAGCTCTGCGTCTCTGCGCAGTCTCCATCTCCTCAAGCCTTGCTCGGAGATCTCTCATCTGGCGCTCCATTTTTGGATTCCCTGCTGGTCTACCCCTTCTTTGGGTGTCCCTGTCTTCTCGATCAGGTGACTGTCTCTCTCTTCTAGGCAGCATGATGAAATCCGCTTCTCTCTGTTACCGGAACAAAGAGAACTCTTCTCCGGCTCTAATACCACTCTGATGCAAGGTCGCGACCCTCACGGTCCAACCCGCTCTCACCAGAACCTTCTTTTACACTGGCCCAAAGAGTTAAATAAATCTTCCAACTCTTCTCTCGAGAGTTTTCTACCCACATCTCTCCTTCGGCAATCTCCCCTTTTCTTCTCGAGAGATCGAGTCTCGCGGTATCGCGAAACTCGTTCACACAATCTCGTGCAACTCAAAACCCCGAACCCCGATGGGTCAACGGTCAACACCTATACTTTACTAAATCTCGTGGTCCCACAATGCCACGTCACCGTCAGGATTTCGCAGATTGCGAATCCACGATGCAAGTTTTCCTTGATGTTGAAAACCCCAACCTCCGAACCCCGATCTCTCGGGATCTCACGCCACCTATCCTATGGAGACCTACGGCTCCGAATAACTCGGGAAATCGTGACTCATGATTTCAACGAGTCTGTACCTCACCTTGTCAACCACCGAATGCCGATATGTGATGGATCTTGATTCCCTCCTTGAAGATCTCCTCTGCTTCCAGGCTCTTCCTGTTCAGATTTCTCTTAGGTTTGTTCCCACCGTAACGGAAAGGAACTATCTCTCCTGATATTGATTTCTCCTACTTCTTCAACTCAAGGTTGGCACACTCCTTGCGTTCGACGCCCAATCACTCTCTAAGTGTTGGAACTTCTGGACTCTGTGCACTTCTGGCAACAATAGTCTCTGTCAACCTTTTCTCAGACTGGCTACTGAGACTCCACCCTTGGCCTGCACTTCCCCTGCATGGCTCTAATAACCCAATTCAACTATGGGCAGACGAGAATAAGAGTTCAACTGTCTGGCCTCATCAACGCACTCTATGCAGATGAATTCCACTGCACTCTATGCAGGAATATCCTGGCTCAGATAGAGAAACAATTGAAACTCATTCTCCCCTCTCTCACAAATTCCAATTCAACTATGTAATCACATATACAATATATCAAAGAAAATGCATGAAAAAAAACAAACATTCATGAGCATAGTATCAATACAGAGAAACAACACAAACCATGAAAGCTGACTCAAAGACTTCCTTCTATTAATTCAATCTGTACATGGGTCTTCTACACAAGTTCTCTACTCTGCTCTTCTCTTCTGAATGCTTGATAATCATACAATGATACAAAGGAGGGTGCCTATATTCCGTTTGCCCTATCGAATTCTCTATCTATCAAATCTACAATTAATTCCTATCTAACAACATTAAATTTATTAAATACCTTCCTATCTATAATACAATACAAGTGCGCTTCATTAACTCTACACATTAATGGTTGGCGCAACTACATCATGGTGAAATTCAAAAAGAAGTTTGTTGGCTTGTCCAGCTGTCTTTCCCTGCTCCACGCGCTGGCTCGCTTGATGAGTGAGCGATGCTCCTGCATCATCTGATGACACTGTAATTTAAAATTGTGCATATGATTTGTTTTAAGGATAAATTTATATTGCACCTTATTGATAAAAAAAATTTAGACATGTTATGATGGGCTTGTGATAGATGACTAAAATAAACGGTAACTATCTACTAGATTGACTTGAGTATTGATCGGGTTATTGGTGAAGTTGTTTCTGGCTTGCACTTCCCATTGAGGATGTTGTGGTTTCTTTTAAATATTCTATACTTGGTCTGTAAACCTTTTTATGCTTGGTCTGCTTGTGTCAGGTGGGATGTAGACACCTCCATGTTCCTCAGAACAGTCACCAGCCCTGAGACCTTAAATGGTTAAAATCGATGGGAACCTGGGCTTGAGCATTTCTTATGTGTCTTGGGGGTCCTAACCATTGCAGGGTAGGACAGGCGGGTAGTCAGTCTTATTTATTTTGTCAGTTGATTGTCGTACCTTTCTTGCAGATACTTGATGTGCATCTTAGATCATTATGTTGTTGTTGCAATTTCATGTGCCACATTCGTCATTGTGTGGCGACGCAGACTCAAATGTATTTATTATCCTTGTACACACACACACAGACAAAAAGAAAAAATATTTTTTTTTTACACTTGTTATAAGAGGTTTGTCTTCATAATGAGGAGGTTCATTATAGTGTTGATGTTGTACTAGGAATCCAATGGTTATAATCATTAGGAACAATGGATTTTAATTTTCAAGAACGTTTCATGAAATTTTCATTGGAAGGAAAATAAATTGAGTTAAGAGGTATCACAGGGAAACCTGGTAAGGTGATAAGTTGTAATGGCACGACAAAATTATTGAAAAAGGGGCATCAAGGTGTTATTTCACAACTATGCTCACTAGATGTTCAAACATCTAAGCCATATATTCCTCTAGATCTCCAAGGGATCATTGATAAGCATTCCAAAGAATTTGAAGATATTCCCAAAGGTCTTCCACCCACTCGAAATCATGATCATGATATTCACCTAATTCCTGGGAGTGTTGCTCATAACATCAGGCCATATAGGTGCCCTTATGCCTAGAAGAGTGAAATTAAGCGCATGGTTGAAGAAATGTTAGAGGTTGGCATTATTAGACCTAGCCAAAGTTCTTACTCTACACTGGTGGTAACAGTATTAAAAAAAGATGGCTCGTGGCGTATGTGTCCACATTATAGAGAGATCAACAAGATCACTATTAAGGATAAGTTTCCCATTCCTGTCATTGATGAATTGTTAGATGAACTACATGGATCAATCTATTTCAAAAATTTGGATCTTCGTTCAGGGTATCATCATATTAGAATGAAGGAAGAAGATATCCCAAAAACAACATTTCAAACTCATGAAGCCCATTATGAATTTTTGGTCATGCCCTTTGGCCTTACAAATGCACCTTCCACATTCCAAGGGTTGATGAATTCCATTTTCAAGCCCTTCCTTTGAAAATTTGTGTGGGTATCTTTTGATGATATACTAATCTATAGAAAGTCTTGGGAAGATCATGTGTGACATGTTGACAAGGTGCTACAACTACTAAAGGAGCAACAACTATATGCCAAACCATCCAAATGTTTC
>JZKD02S1594736.1:96443-110910 GCA_000966675.3 Picea glauca | reverse complement strand
AACTTTGTGGTCGTATTGACCAGGACTTAGCCCGGAAAGCCAATACGCTAGGAGCACATCGGGGATCGGAGGATCGGGAGTTCCGAGTACGTGTGCACCGCGGCACCGCAAACTCTGAAACCCCGACGAGAAGTGGTCGTATGGTCATGTAGGAACCAGGCGTGTGAATCAAAGGCTTAGCCAAGTGGGGCTGAGGCAAACAAGGAGTGAATAAGTTTTGACATTAGAAGCCCCGAATCCCGATATCGAACTAGGGATTGGCACTTCGCTAATGCAGGTTTCTGGAGAATTCCCATTTGTGGGAGATTAACCCCAATTTTTTTTTTTTTTAAATTATGATAGTGGGTGTGTTACAGGGATAAATTGCTAGTGCAAAATAACAACGATGAGATCATGTGAAACCTTATCAAAATATATGAAGCCCTAAGTTCATTTGAAAAGAAAAATTATGGACATGTAGGAATCCAATTGGATGACCAAATTTCAATTGACAACGTGCCTCCAAATAATTTCCAAAACTTTACCCAATATACCAAAATGGGCCTTACGTCTGTGAAAGGAATCCTTCCAAGAATAGAATTTACGACAATAGGATCGCATTATTTTCTTCGATGGAGATTCATGAAGCAACCTTGGGGTGGCAAGCATAGGGGGGATAATCCTTCATCCTAGAGTAAATATCATTATAAACATTTCTTGGGGTCTTGTTACCATGACCAATAATGAAGAGGAAGCCTTTTCTCTTTATGAAGGCACCAAACTGACTCTACTAAATGGAATTCACAGAATAATCATATGTGGTGACTCTATGGGACTAATAAGGGCCATAATCAAACAACACACACCAGGGAGTAACATTTCTATGGGAATTGTCTTGTGGATCGAGACCTCCCCTTTTCAATTTTAAATCTACGCATTGTTCCAAATCAAGAGGGACTGAAACATGATTGCAGAACAACAAGACAAGGAAGGATCAATTCTAAGAAAAGGAAAAATAAAACCCAGTGAGGATCTAAAACTCCTTCCAGTTCCTTAAATGATTAGTGATGATTAAGTTTAAAAATGGATTCAGGTGTCCTTGGGTTAATAAAATTTCCAATAACCAAGGACGACGACGTGATTTCAAAATTCAATTATGTGCATGTGGGTGTAGTTCATCTTCCTCTGGCATGATGGAAAAGACTCATGCCCTCTTTTTATTTTGCAATCCCAGCCAGACCTGGGTTGAAGGAGCAATCTATCTTTCAGTGAGAAAGCATCGAGAACACCTCTCTCCTTCTCTCCATCCCAACAATGACTCCTCTTTCTGTAATTTACATTTTCCATCTTATGATTCCAATTCAAGGTCGTATTGGCAGACAATTTTGGAACCTAAAGAAGAGTAGATATCTCCTACCAACAATGGGAATTTCAATATTGTTTTTTAGCAGTGGAACCCCACTCAATTTAAAGTTACCACTAGGTGGAAGATCCCTGATCATTGTATATCTGAGGTACTTTTGGGCATAATGGAACAATCTTGTTCTGATATCAATATAATTCTAAGAAGGAACGAGGATATGGCAGACGAAAGTAGAGTGAGTTACACTTAGGTCGACAACAAGTTGAATCGAGTTGAAAACAAGGCTATTGGTCATGAGAAAATAATTTTGGCACTAGTCTATCATGTTGACACAATAGAGAAAGAATAAGAAGAGGCAGTTGAAATAAAACAAGGTTTAGGAACAATTGTAACAGACCCAAAAATCCACATATTTTTTTTATTAGGTTGTAATTAAGGAATTGTTCTTGGTGAACTCTTATCTTGACAATGCTTAATTAGATACATCCTTAAAACCTGAGCTACAAAATTTTCACCATTAAGTTTGTTCTTTCTTCCTCTAGACTAAATTCATTAACTTCAGAGTTTATTGAAAATGCATATAGACTTTATCTTTAATTGTACCCAAGGGTCTAAGAAATAATCATGTTCAATAATATATATACATGTATAAACATTCCTGCAAATAACCTCTTAAACTCTCTTAGAACACCACCCAATCGTTCCAAGGGGCTCTTTGGATATGGAACTTGGTATTTTACATTTAAAACATTTTTCTCTTACTTTTATTAATATCATGGTGTCAAGGACTTGTCACCTTATTTGTGAGATTTATTTTTCTAAATTTTGTAAATAGCTCTTTCTTCGATTTCAAATAAGTGACTTCCATATTTTGTAGTTGTTAGTTATCCCTTAGCTACCTGTTATTTAATATTTCTCTATGTATTTTAAATAATGGAGTCCTTCACTTCCCATTTGTCTTTGTGGTCTTTACTTTAGTTAGAGTCAGATATCGTTCTATTAACTCGACATGAGGTTAATAATATTCGACATCGAGTGTCCAAATTTCTCACCTATTTAACTAAGGGTTTTTCTTGATGTTATTTTAAATCCAATAATATACATTCGTTGAGTATCCAATGCAATACTATGTGTTGCAGGGATTTCTATGCTCTCTGTGAAGATGGTCTTTAAAATAGTGTTTAAATAAAATTCCTCTTTCTTTATTTCTAGATATATTATGATAATTATCTCTCCGATGACTATGGTATACTGTATTCGTTAATACCCATAATAAAATAAAAATACTTATATTTCTTTATTTGCACTTGATTAAATTACAACCTTGAGTTATCTACGTGGATACAAGACTAATGATGGGTCTCTCATGATTGTGCGAGGAAACCCATCAGGCGGTTCCAGGTTTCCCTCTTCCTTCACATTTTATATTCCTTCCAGGAGCTCAGTTAGAAAGCATTTTATCAACCTCTAAGTTTATGTGAGGAGGCAGACATACTCAACGAAGAAAGGAAACTACTATACACATGTCATCATGGAGTTATACTTCTGGTGGAAATCAAACATAAGAGATAGGTGGTTCAACAATATTATATTCTTTCATTCATATCCCTTCTGACTTATGTTTATACTTAGTTTAATTCAGAAGTATTATTTATGATGAAAAATTGTGACTATGTTTTCAGCTATCCAAATATAACCATGGATTTTCCAAGAAAATCTTCTACTCGCAATAGGTACTAGAGTTCAATTGGGAACACTTATTTCCCAGCTTCAAATTCAACCCAAGAAATGTTGGACTTGAATGCTCTATTATTGGCTAAGATCTCAAGTCTGAAATACATTAGATTTTTTTGTTCTTTAGGATTTCCATACCAGGGTTTTTTCCTTATGTTTTGATACTTGAAATTTTTATGATATCTCGGAGCTTGTATAAAGTATCTATGATTTGTTTATACTTCTTATTTTTTTTTCCAGAATAACACATATTTATGTATATATGTAGATCAAAATATATGATGATGTTTTTATTACGACTTGTTAATCTGGGAAAGGATTATGTAGCGCAAAACTTAAAAACATAATCTACTAACAAAGTTTTCAACATATTTTTATTTAAAGAGTTACTGAGTTCTTTTACTTGAAATATATTTCGGTAGCTATACAATCAGAAAATCTTTGATATGTAGTTTTCATAACTAACAATTTTAATTCCATAGCTCTTATTATTTTGATTCTATAGCTATTCTTACTCACTAATTATTTTTTTGAGGGTCATTTTCAGGTATTCTTACGTTAGGAAACAAAACCTCGATTATTTCCATTCTAGTGGCATTAATACAATATTATTTTCTTTAATGCATAAATCATTATAATGTTATAGATTTGTCTGATATCTAGAAAAACATAATATTGTATATGACAATTCAGAGTTTTAATATTTATATAACTAAAAAGAATTATGTAGACTTTCCCTTTCTCATATTTATAACTAAAAATACATAATTCTATGTCAATGTATCTACGAGTCATAACGTGACTATTTAGTTTTTGTAATATATATACATTTTTACAGATCAAATTCTATAGCATACATACAAATTCTAAAGCTACTTGATGCAACATAAACAATTAGAATATATCTAATTCCTTATCTTTATACAAATCAATAAATCCTTCATAATAATAAAACACATATCTATGTGGATTAGATATTTACAACTACATGTAAATATATAATCTACATAAGGTTAACGGGTTAAGCGAAATGCATCAAATTCTATAGCTACATGCTACTGCAATAATCCAACATAAATCAAACAAGGATACATATCTAAAACTATGATGCTAGGAAAACAAGTGGAACAACCACGTTCCACCCAACTGTAGATCCAGAACAACCACAATTACTTGTCTTGATCACCCCTTAGGATGACCATGACTCCATAAGGGAAACTGAGCATCAGTCCTTAGCCACTGTCTCTCTATACATTTCAGAAACTCATTTGTATAACACCACTTCTGATCATAACAACAAATAGTCATCTCCACAACATACTAAGAAACATCCTGCTTCACACATATGTTGTATATATCATTTTTCCATTGCCTAGGACTTTTGATTCATTTCCCTCCTTGGGAAATTAACATCTTTACAAATCCTTGATTTTTAGGGGCTACTAGTGATAGAACTCAACTTCTGACACTTGTAAAAATCATCTTTGAGTTAACTCAAACATGTTCCCCACTCATGGAGTCATAGTCAACTACTTTTAACCTATATGTTCCACTTGTTTTCCAACATTTAATTTATTAAAAATATGTCTTTTACATGTTTCCATTAAAAATGGATAGTTGGCAAGTCAAAATCTTTCTCAACAATAACAAAAATAATAATTACATACTTCCACAAATTCAAATCTGAATTTCCATAAATGGAAATTTATTTTTAAAACAACAATTTCAAAATATTTGTTTTTTAATATTTGAGGATTTCACATCCTCTCCCCCTTAAGTATAACATTGTCCCCAATGTTAGTCTTTCCTCAAACCATCACTTGGAATATTTCATCATTTTTTCTTCCAACTCCCAAGCAGCCTCCTTAGGACTAAAGTTCTTCCATTGCACTTTTACCTAGGAGATGGCTATGTTCCGAAGTACTTTTTCTTTCCTATACATAATACATATCGGTTTCGCTTGGAACTCACCTTCTAGTTCCACCTGCACCATGTTTCAATCAATGATGTGAGTAGGATCATGCATATATCTTTTTAATAATGAAACATGAAAAACATTATGAAATTTTAAACTTGCAAGGAGTGCTAGTTGGTACGCCAGTGGTCGGATTCGAATTAAGACTTCAAATGGAGCATGAAACCTTGGAACCAACTTGAAACAAATTCCTAGTTTTAGGAAGCTCCTCCTTTATTTGATTTTAAGGTATATGCTCTCCAACATTGAATTCCTGATGTCATCTTTTCAGATCTACATATCTTTTCTATCGATCTTGCGCCTCTTTTAAAAAAAAATTGTACCTTTTTGACCATATTTTCCATTTCTTGGAGCATTTATGGTCCAACCATAATCATGTCAGCCAAATTATCTCAATTGATTTGGGTTGTACATTTCCTTCCGTATAAAAATTCGAAGCGACTCATCTTTTCTGATGCTTGATACCCATTATTGTATGCAAATTCAACTAAGTGTAGATGTTAGGAACCAAATATAAAAAAGTATAAAAACCTCAGAATAAGTACTCAACACCTTGACAAAGAGAGAAATTCATATAATAATCATCCTCAAGGGGGAAACCTCCTTATACATCATATGAATTCACAAATACAAGATGATTCCAAATTAAAAGGCCTCCTTGGTATATATATGAGACTAGGAGGTACAATTACAACTAATACATCCAAGTCGACATAAATAAAATAACTATACAATTGTAATATGCCCCAATTAATTGGTACTGTGCCACTATTTAGGGCTTAACATGCCCCTCCCCTTCAAAAAAGTGTTGTCTGCAACGCTTGAGTAATTTTGGATTCTTCTAAGTTATGTATAAAAGACTCATCTTCCTAAGTGGAATATTCAACATGCAGTTTCTTCCACTTAATGAGATACTCTGAAATGGATCTATTCCTCAACTAGTGAATTCTTGTGTCAATGATAGCTTCAAGATCCAGTATAATTTTTCCTTCCTTGTTAAGTTCTGGAAATATAGTTTGAACTGGGATCTTGTCACCTATAACCTTATTTAAGCATGAAACTTGGAAAACTAGGTGTACTCGCGAAGATGCAGGCAACTCCAATTTGTATGACATAGTACCAATCTTTTGCAGCACCTTATAATGGCCATAGTAATTTGGTGATAATTTATTATCCTTCTTATCTTTCTTGAGGGACATTTGTTTATATGGTTGTAGTCTTAAAAATACCCAATCCCCTACTTAAAAAATTATTTCACCAAGATTTTTATCTACTTGTTATTTCATGTTATTTTTTCCCATGGTCAAGTTGTCCTTTAAGAGTTGGAGAACTTGTTGTTGATGCTCGATGTGATCCTTCACTACTTGAACCTTATATTTTTCTTCTAGAGAAGAAGTGATGGATTGTGGGTGATATCCATAGAGAACCATAAATGGTGTCATTTTTGTTGTAGTATGAAAGGAAGTGTTACACAACAATGCTTCCAAGGGTAACCACTTGAACCATCGTGTTTGTTTATTAGAGACAAAGCAATGAAGAAATCCTTCCAAAAATTGGTTCACTATCTCAGTTTTTCCATTTGATTGAGGATGATAAGATGAGATATGAGCCAATTGAGTACCCAAAAAAGAAAGTAATTATGCCCAAAAATGTTAAGTGAAGATAGGAACTTTTTCACTTACAATAATCTTTGGGATTCCATGTAGCTTTTGAACTATCTCCATGAATGCAGTGGAAACTGTACTTTCTTTGAAAGAATGAGAGAGTGCAAAAACGTGTGTGTACTTGGTCAGTCTATCAACAATCACCATGATGACACTCTTTCCTTCAGACTTTGGTAACCTTGTGATCAAATCCAAGGAAACATCCTCCTACTGCTAAATTTGGGATGTATAATGGTTGTAAAAGCCCTCGGGTCTTAATTTTTTTCACCTTATTTTTTTGGAAAACCAAGCATTCTTCCACAAACCTTTGAACATCAATTTTAAGGACATCCCAAAAATTTTCCTTCTTGACCCTCTGATAGGTATTCAAAAATCCCAAGTGCCCTCCTACCAGAGAGGTGTGTAATTCCAAAAGTACCTTTTGTTTGATTTGGAAGTTCTTACATAAATATAAGCGATATTTGTACCATAGTGAATCATTTTTCCATGTAAATTTATCTGATGCACTGTAATCCTTCTGCAATGTTTGAATGAGAGTCCACACTTTTTCGTCATTCCTCCATTCATCCCTTGCTTATGTTATCCAATCAGGTTGGATGATTGAGATATAACAGAGAAAGGCCTCAACATCTTCATCCTTTCTTGATAGTGCATCTGCCAAAACATTTCTCTTCCCTTTTTTGTAGATGATTTCAAAATCATAACCCAACATCTTGGTTACCCATTTTTGTTGTTCTTCTTAAGATAATGTTTGTTCCAAGAAGTATTTAAGACTATCATTATCTGTTTTGACCTTGAAGTGCCTACCTATTATGTAAGGGTGCCATTTCTTCAATGCATGTAGTATTTCCATCATTTCCTTATGATAAATTGGTTTTTGTAAGTCATTTCCCTCGAGTGGCCAACTTTAAAAAAAAATGGGCCTTCCTTCTTGCATTATAACAACACCAATGTCATTTCTTGAGGCATCACATTCCATAATAAAGGTTTTTGTGAAGTATGGTATGTTCAAGATATGATCTTTTCACATCACCTCTTTAAGTTGTTAAAAATATTGAGTTTCCTCTAGAGTCCATGAAAATTAATCCTTCTTATTTAATTCCATTAAAGGTGATGCTATTCTTCCATAGTTCTGAAAAAACTTGCAGTAGTAACCTCTCAAACCCAAAAATCCTCTAAGATTATTCAATGTTTTGGGAATTGGCCAATCCATCATGGTCTTAATATTTTTAGGGTCTACCTTGACACCTTCATGAGATATAATATGACCCAAATACTCCACCTCCTTCACCCCAAAGAAACATTTGGATGGTTTGGCATATAGTTTCTTCTCCTTTAGTAGTTGTAGCACCCTGTCAACATGTTGAACATGATCTTCTCAGGACTTTCTATAGATTAATATATCATCAAAAAATACTGACACAAATTTTTGAAGGAAGGGATTGAAAATAGAATTCATCAACCCTTGGGATGTGGAAGGTGCATTCGTAAGGCCAAAAAGCATGACCAAAAATTCATAATGGATGTCATGAGTTTGAAATGTTGTTTTTGGGATATTTTATTCTTTCATTCTAATATGATGATACCCTGAATGAAGATCCAATTTTGTGAAGTAGATTGCTCCATGTAGTTCATCTAACAATTCATTAGTGAAGGGAATGGGAAACTTATCTTTAATGGTGATCTTGTTGAGCTCTCTATAATCTAGACACATACACCATGAGCCCTCTTTATTGAGTATCATTACCACTGGTACATAGTAATAACTTTTGCTAGGTCTAATAATGCCAAATTATAACATTTCTTCAACCATACGATCAGTTTCACTCTTATGGGAATAAAGAGTATCTGTATGGCTTGATGTTTGGAGGAACACTCCCATGAATTAGTTGAATATCATGATCATGATCATGAGTGTGTGGAATACCTCTGGGAATATCTTCAAATACTTTGGAATGCTTATCAATGATCCCTTGGATATCTAGGGGAATAGATGGCTTAGATGTTTGAACATCTAGTAAGCATAGTTGTACAATTGTACCTTGATGCCCGTTTTTCAATAATGTTTTCATACCATTAGAGATTATCAGCTTATTGGTTTTCCCCGTGACACCCCTTAAGTCAATATCCTTTTCTTCCAATAAAAATTTCATGAAAATTTATTGAAACTTAAAAGCCATTGTTCCCAATGATTGTAACCATTGGATTTGTAGTACAACATCAACACCACCCATGGGTATACAAATCATTGGACTATTCATTACATATTCCCCCATAGTAATCTTGATCTTATGGAATTTTCCTAACTAATTGATAGTTCCTCCATTTGAAATCATTACTTGAAACTCTAGCGCTGGATATATAAAGAAATTGAGAGATTTGGATAATTTATATTGAATGAAATTATAAGTACTACCAGAATCAATTGGGACTATCATCTTTTTATTTTGGATATATCCTTTGATCTTGAGGGTTTTAGGAGTGCCAATTCCAGCCAATGCATTACATGATATGGTGGGAGTCAACTCTTCAGAAGAAATATCTTCTACATTTTCATCTTGAAATGATCCTTGTTCTTGTTCTTATTCTTCTTCCTCTTCATAATCTATGTAAAATAATTTATTCCCACCACACTTATGTCCCTTATTATACTTTCTATCACAATTAATAAATCAAACGTTTTCTTTTCTTTCCTCCAATTGTTGAGGTGTCAAACTTGTAGGTTGAGGTGGTTTAGAGGAAAGAAAATTATTCTCTCGATAGATGTTAGGAGTGATCCTTCTATTAGCAATAACCATATTTTTACTTTCAACATTTCTCTCCACCCTAAACAAATTCTTCAATGATTTGGGTTCCCAAATGTGAACCTCATGTTAAATTTTATCCTTTAAATTTGCTATGAATACATCAATCAAGTGCTCATCTGGAATATTCGTTACCTTTATATTCAATCTTTGGAAGTTCGCAATGTGCTCTGCAGTTGAACCCTTTTTCTTGAGATTTATCAATTGGTTGAAGAAGGTATTGCTCCTTGTATATTTATAGTGTGATATCATTTCTTTCATGAAACTTGTCCAAGTGACAAGTGATTTGCAAGAAAAAATCCATCGATACCACACAAATTGATTGGGTTATAAATATAAAGACACAATTTGTACCTTTTGTGTGTGTGACACATCATGTAGATCAAAGAACTGATCCATCTGGAGTATCCATATGATTGGATCCTTGCCATCAAACTTCCTCATATAGATCTTAGGAAAGTGATTGGTCTTCAACCCAAAGTTGGAGTTTCTCTAGTCTTGATTCATCTTCCTTTTATTCCTCATCATGAATTTCATAGGATACATTGTCACTTTCAGGTGGCCTCTCTATTAGCAAAATTTTCAATCCTTCCATGATCTCCCATTTTAAACCATCCATCTTAGTATCCATTATCGCTTCAAACTTAGCTTCAGTTAAATCCATCATCCCTTGTAGTTCATATTTTGTTACTGCCTTTTTTTGTAGATCATTTATGTCCCTGCGCATTTCCTCACCTTCATCAAGACTCCAAGTAGGGATGTTTGAAGGATTATTTAGTGTAGAAGATCGCTTTTTTGGTGGCATGTTGGCCAAGTATCATTTCAAGGTAGGAATTCCTAATTGGCTTAGGTATAGTTCCTCACATACAAGGTATTGTCAGGTGTTATATCTCTCTGATATACGTGCAAGGTCCAACAATAATACTTGGCTCAATATCTTAGGGAAATAAATAACGAGGATTGACCGTGCCCTTATCTATACTATCTGACTACCCAGGTACTATAGAGTGATCTCCCTGTGTGATTTTCTCAGTGTACTATAGAAACGAGACGAAAAAAAGGTTTACTTGGTAAGTCTTAGAATTCTAGGGGTATCCTGATATACCATAGGTGTTATGAGGAAAGTAGGTATGCCTCACCCAAGAGGGGTTTGAGACTCCCTGCTAAATATCAGAGGTATAAAAATTAGTTATAAGGGCCCTCGTGGGCTTAAAAACCAGTTGGTCAGATCCCCCTGGAGAGTTAATACTCCATAAAGGTTTTGTGTTGTCTGGCCCTTATCTGACCCAGGGTACCTGCAAAATAACCCCTGTAAGTAACCTATGTGGAACCTAAGTCAAGCAACTAAGAAACCACGGTATAAACGATGCACATGAGAACAATCATAAGTCAGGTCCACCATATGGGCAGGGTATCAAAGCCCAGAACCTTGAAATCACCACCTCTCACGGATGTAAGGGCACTAGAAAGATCCCCAGATACAAATAGATCCCCATAAATATCTCTGATGTTGAGAAGGTATCTGGGGGATATCCCTTCAACTGACCTCAGGCAAACTCATGCTTAACTCCGGTGTAAGCGTAGCATCCTGATATTACCAATTATAAAATGGATTTCTCCACTCCCTTAGTCAAACACATATGTTGATTTAATAGCCTTGGAGAAGTTTACTCACAAAATCCTATTCCAAGGCACTAAATCCTAAACTAGTTTCTACACACTAGAAAATAAAATTGTTACTAATCAATTTTAAATTATAGTGTTAATTTTAATGGCCCTCCTTACTCAAAAGGTGTGGTCGTTAAACTAGTGATGTTATGACTCAAAAAGTAAAATAAATGAATATGAATACAATGCAAAGTCCTAACTTCAATTTCCAATAAATGATATGCTTCTTAAAAATGCAATTTTGAACTCAATTATGCAATTCTAAAATAAAAATGAAATATTTATTTACATGTACTAAGATAAATGACAAAGACTCGAGAAATCAAAATGCCAATCAATGTAAAATGCCTAATATGTAACATCCCACTCTGGCGCACTGAGGAAACTTATTCTTTGAGGACACTTGCTCGCAAGTGATCCAGACTATTATGATATTAAAACATTTGTCCTTGATTATGATGCGTTATGATAGATGACATGATGTTTTAGTGCATTGACATAGGCAGGTGCTATTGAATCGGTTTTACTGAGTGTGTAGGGTTTGGATCTTGACGATGCCGAGGCATCGATAGAACCCCTTGGACTCTGGATTGAGTCAAGGAGTGTGCTATTTGGGTTGATTTATTTACTGTGCTATTACATTTGATTTGATGATATGATGTGGAAATGTTCTGACATGATTGTTGATGATGCAGGCTGACGATAGCTTGTTGACCAGACTCACATATGGAGTAAAGGGGCCACACACACGACTACCAGAGAGGTTGAGGGAGAGGTGTGGACAGCAGCCATGCCACAACCTACTAGCACTCCCGTTGTGGCTCAAACTATAGGTTAATGATTACCTAGTTCGAGAGGACCCACGATGACCCTAGGGTAGACTGCGATAGTCTCTCGTGATGATTCTAAGGGGCATGCAATAAGGCGGGGGCCTTATTCCTTAGAAGCCCTTAGTGTCCCACAAATTCACCTGGCGGAGTGTTGACTCCAAGGGTTATTGATGTCTACCAATCAGTCAAGAGGCGAGTGGCACCCTTGGATCACGTGGTGTATCCTGAAGGGAACGTCGCGCAAAAGAAACAAAAGAAGCGAGTGGCACCCTTGGAGCACGTGGTGCATCCTGAAGGGCACGTCGCGCAAAAGAAACAAAAGAGGCAAGTGGCACCCTTGGAGCACGTAGGGCGTCCTGAAGGGCACGTCGCGCTGATGATGATGAAGGAACAAACCTAGATGGCCCTATGAAATTTAACACATTAAGAAATTCTTAAACAACTTCCCTAATTAAATGTCACCTACTTCAGAATCTAAGTCCTAAGTCTAAAACTTCTCTAGGGGTAAAATTTTGTCTACCCTTAAGAAAAATACCTTATAAAAATTAAAATAATAAATTTTGAACAAAAAAAACCACTTAAGTAATAGTTGTGGACTTCATAAATTTTTGGGTAAAATGAAGAGAGTAAGAACTTAATTAAAATCTATGGATATCAAAGGTAAAGAAGAAATAAATTATTTAACTTGTGAAAGTGTAAAAAGATATTAAATTTATAATAAAATGAAAAGAGTAAATAGCGCAACTGCCATTTTGTCTCTAATAAAAAGGGGAAGGAAGGGAATAATAAAAATTAGGAAACTAAGGAACGGGGGAAACATAATAAGGGAAAGAAGGGAACTTATGGTAAAAAGCGAGGTCAACATAGTAAAGAATCTGCAATTAAGAACCTTCTAATTTGAACTAAATTAGCAACTTCATTTTAGGCAAAATATTTAACCTGTAAGGGAATCTAGGGACACCTAGGAGTAAAAATAGGAGAAACTCTAGGTGGGTGAGGGAAATGAGACAATTATTAATTTAAAGAAATAATTAATGGAGGAAAGTGGGGGATGGATGCCACTTGTACGAAGAAAATTTTTGGAACTTTTATTTAAAAATTAAAATTTAATGAGATTTGGAAAAGAATGGAAGTGCTAAAATGCTATAAAAGAAAGAGAGGAGAAGGAAGTAGGGGATCAGTTGTTAGCGTAACGTTACGCTGCTGGATTTGTGACTTGACTGATTACTTGTGGGGAGTTGGGATTTCTCAGCTCAGATAGGAGTGGTAGCTCGGCCTTGCGAGGCGAGCTGGGAGCTAGACGTACCATCTGGATAGTGTGTGGCCCCTTTGCGGCTCGAGGGGCTAAGGGGGAAGCAGAGTACCCCTAGCGGATGCTGGGAGGTACCGGTGAGGTCTCGGCGGTCGGCGAGTGGGAGCGGGATGGAGCTCAAGTGAAGGATAGAGTCTTCGGGTTATTCGCTGTCGGTCACAGGTACGCAAGTGTGTTTGTTTGTTTAAGAATAAAAGCAAAATTGTTTAAAGTTGTATATGAATTCTTATGATGATGATTGATGTGTTGAATTTTGGATCATCCTGTTTCCTTCTTGTTGTTTTCTGCGCCTAGACTGTTATAACCCCACAATCCTTTCGATGAGTTATCCTTGGCTCTGGTATTCTCTTACTATTGGCTACGATTTCTTATTGGTGTTCTTTAGGCGTTTATAAATTACGATGGGCATTTATATCTGATTGTGGGCATTTTTAAATATGGCTATGAGTGTATTGGCATTCCGTTTTTGTAAAATTTAGTTCTGAGAATTCGTTCTGGCAATGAGTGTATTGGCATTCCATTTTTGTAAAATTTAGTTCTGAGAATGCGTTATGGCAATGGGTGTATTGGCATTCCGTTTTTGTAAAATTTAGTTCTGAGAAATCGTTTTGGCAATGAGTGTATTGGCATTTTCGTTTTGTAAATTTTGTTTTGAGAATCCGTTCTGGCAATGAGTGTATTGGCATTTCCGTTTTGTAAAATTTAGTTCCGAAAATTCGTTCTGGAAATGAGTGTATTGGCATTCCGTTTTTGTAAAATTTAGTTCTGAGAATTCGTTCTGGCAATGAGTGTATTGGCATTTTTGTTTTGTAAAATTTGTTCTGACAATTCGTTCTGGCAATGAGTGTATTGGCATTCCTTTTTTGTAAAATTTAGTTCTGAGAATACGTTCTGGCAATGGGTGTATTGGCATTCCATTTTTGTAAAATTTAGTTCCGATAATTCGTTCTGGCAATGAGTGTATTGGCATTTTCGTTTGGTAAATTTTGTTCTCAGAATTCGTTCTGGCAATGAGTGTATTGGAATTTCCGTTTTGTAAAATTTCGTTCTGAGAATTTGTTCTGGCAATGAGTGTATTGGCATTCCGTTTTTGTAAAATTTAGTTCTGAGAATTCGTTCTGGCAATGAGTGTATTGGC
>JZKD02S1594736.1:79803-96393 GCA_000966675.3 Picea glauca | reverse complement strand
AATATAGTGGGGATATTGTTTATTTAATGGCCAGATCTAAATTTGTAACACTTGGACATATAGAGAGAGTGGGTGAGAAGAAGTTGTTACTTGCCTTCATTTAATCCTTCTTCACATAGCATCATATTGATTTGTTTAATAATATGATATTGCGCACTACGGAATTAAGGCCTACCTAGATGCTAACCTTACAATAAGGAATGATGTTATAGAGTTCCCTTAGATTTATCTCTTGGCAACTTACAAGCGTTCATGTAAATTGGTTTCTTTTAAGTATAACCTGTTACTGAGAAGAGGGGAATGTTCAAGACCCTTGGGATGTATTATAATAATAATAGAAAGGGATTTTGGCTAGATTTACCTTTGGAATTTAGTATCTCATTAAATTGGTATAAGAAAGGAGAATAGTAGCTTCTTAATGACTTTTAAGTGGTGAGTAATTTAATGAGTTGAGGAGTTATTAATGTCTCACTAATGCTTCCGCCTTAATGTGATAACCAGGTTAGTTGTTATATTAAAGGTTGTATTATTGTCATAATAAATGCCTTACTTGTTATATTAACTGTCGATATCTTGTGATTGATTAAAAATACACTTCCAATGCAATACGGTAATAGTAGTGAGTAATCTAATGAGTTAACAAGAGTTCACCCTTGAAAGTTTCCTTAATGAGATAACTTTGTTAATTGCGATATTGATGATTTGTCTTGTCATTAGCTTAGTAGGCATTGGTCTGCTTGCGACGAGAGGGATGTAAACACCTCCATGTTCCTCATAACAGTCGCCAGCCCTGAGACCTTAAATGGTTAAAATCGATGGGAACCTGGGCTTGAGTGTTGCTTATGTATCTTGGAGGTCCTAACCATTGCAGGGTAGGACGGATGGATAGTTAGTCTTTTTATTGTCAGATGATTGTTGTTCATTACTGGTAGATTCCATTGTGCGTCTTAGATCTTTATGTTGATATTGCAGTTGTATGCATCATGATTCGTCGCCATGCGACGACGCAGAGTATAATGTCTTGTTACCCTTGTACACACACAAAAAAAAAAAAAAATTGCACTTGTTATAAGAGGTTGTCTTCATAACGAGGAGGAACGTTACATATGGTATCAGAGCCATGTTCGACCCGCTACTTGGGAATGCTATGGCTTTCGTTGAAATGATTTGATTATACTATTGCTAATCGAGTTGATTGTGTGCGTGTAGGTAATCATGGTTAGAGGGCGCCGCGGAGGTAGACGACGGGGTGCTAGGGGATGAGGCACGACGCCCCCAGTAGAATCTACGTCGGAGGGGTCTAACCCCCAGGGAGACGAGCAGGTTCTCGGACAGGAGCAGATAGTAGTTGGTGATGTAGTCGAGATGATGAGATCCTTTCAGCACATGTCTGAGGCACTAATTAGCCATTTGGACAGAGATGAGGCTAGGGTAGTGGCACCCACTGAGATTCTGCCGCGCGCACCGAGCGTTCTGGTAGCATTCACCATGAACTCGAGAAGGTCAAATTTCCCGAGTTCTTTGGTGCCCCGGATGGCGCAGCCACCAAGGCATGGTTGGAGAACATGGCGATGTGCTTCGCACTTCGCGATTATACCTCCAACATGAAGGTCCGCATGGAGGTCTTTCAACTGAAGGGGAGTGCTCTTCTATGGTGGAAGACACTCTTACCGCAATTGAACATGGTCGTCGAAGACGTGTCATGGGAACTGTTCGAGGAACGGTTCCGAGAGAGGTACCTTTCAGAGGAATTCATTGAGCGTCAGTTCAATGAGTTCAACGCCTTACGACAGGGAGGTCATATGGTGCCCAAGTACGAGGCACATTTTATGGAGCTTCTCTGGTATGCTCCACATCTTAACATAGAGAAACTTAAGGTCAACAGGTTCGTGTTTGGCCTTAACGGCAACCTGGGTGAAAAGGTTAGGATTTTTATGCCTCAAACCTTGCACGATGTCGTCCAGAAGGCCCTCATAACAGAGGAGGAGCTTATTAGTGGGGGTCAGACCAGGACTCCAGCGAGACCAGCAGGGCAGGTTTCATCTGGAACACGACAACACCAGACACCAGTGAGACATATGCCAGGATATCGTGGCTTCCAGAGGGGATCCACTTTCACCACACCCTGACGACCACCGCCTCAACAACAGACGCCTCATCGGGGACCACAGCATCAACAGCAGCGTCGCCAGCAGCAGCAGCAGTTTAGGCCTTTTTAGTAGAACAGACCAGGGTGCCAGGCCGGTGGGCCGTCATCTTCTACTTCGAGTACCAGGACTACTGGGCCGAAGAAGGGGTGTTGGACGTGTGGGGAGCCACACTACCAGTGTGACTATCCTATGGAGAGGACCAGAGAGTCCAAATCAGCCAGACCCACTACAGTGGGAGATATGGGCAAGACCCATCGGATTCATGCAGCAGTGAATAACTGCTAGGAAGAGCATCAGTCAATTGTGCTCGAGATGATAGGTACTGTTGCTGACCAAACTCTTAGTATTTTGATAGATCCTTGTGCTACTGAGAGTTTCATTTCTGGTGTAGTGCTAAAAAGGATTAAGGTAAAGGTAGTCGAACAAGATGAGTTTAGCTTCATAGAGATGGCATCGGGAGCCAAGCATAAGGTTGGAGGAAAGGTTACGGGTTGTGCCCTTAACCTGGGAGAGTTTGTCACAAGGGCCAACTTGTACATCACGATCTTAGGATCTTATAATGTCATGATTGGTATGGATTGGTTGGAATCGCATGAGGCGATACTCAACTGTAAGACGAAACGGTTGAGCTTGGTTGATGACGAAGGATAGAGACGTGTGATTGTAGGACGGAATCAGAGAGTTCCCCTGATGTTCATCTCTTCCTTACAGTTACGGAAGAGTATGCGCAAGGGGTGCAAGCTTTATGCAATCCTTGCGCTAAACGAGAAGAGAGTAGCGGAAGGTATAGAACACCTTCCAGTGGTGAGAGAGTTTGCGGACGTGTTTCTGGAGGAGTTACCTGGGATGTCGTCAGAGAGGGAATTGGAGTTTACCATAGACCTAAAACTGGGGACTGAACCGATAGCAAGAATGCCTTATCAGATGTCCACCCCAGAGTTAAAAGAGTTGAAAATGCAACTGAAGGAGTTGTTGGCCTAGGACTGATACGTCCTAGTGTGTCACCTTGGGGTGCACCGGTTATTTTCATATGTAAAAAGGATGGATCATGGAGGCTTTGCATCGACTACCGTCAACTGAACAAGGCCATGATCAAGAATCAGTATCCCTTGCCAAGAATTGATGATCTATTCGATCAAATGAAGGGTGCGACGATGTTCTCCAACATCGATTTGCGATCAGGGTATCACCAGTTACGGATCAAGGAGGATGACGTCCCTAAGACCGCTTTTAATATGAGGTTTGGACATTACGAGTTTACTATTTTACCGTTTGGACTGACAAACGCCCCAGGAGTATTTATGAGTTTGATGAGCGGGGTGTTCCGCAATTACTTGGACAAGGTCATCCAAGTGTTCATTGATGATATTTTGATTTACTCTCGTACGATAGAGGAGCATGACAAGCACTTGCGCTTGGTACTACAGTGTCTGTGAGAGCACTTGCGCTTGGTACTACAGTGTCTACGAGAGCACAAACTGTATGGGAAATTGTCCAAATGCTCTTTTTATCAATCGAAGATTCACTACTTAGGGCATGTCATCTCCAGCGAAGGTATCGTCATGGATCCATCCAAGGTCGAGGCTATTATGGAATGGCCTGCATCGACGAATGTCATAGAAGTGCGTAGCTTTATGGGTTTAGCAGGATACTATCGACGGTTTTTCAAGGGATTTTCGAAGATAGCAAATCTGATCACGGAATTGCAGAAGAAAAACAAGAAGTTTGTTTGGATCGAGAAATGCGCGGAAGCATTTCGGAGGCTTAAGTAGTTGTTGATGACAGCACCGATACTAAAGGTCCCTGACATGGACGCGGACTTCTTGGTATGCCCAGACGCATCCAAGGAAGGTTTAGGCAAAGTCTTGATGCAAGACGGACGAGTGATTGCTTACATTTCGAGGAAACTGAGAAGGCATGAGGAGAACTATGCGACACATGATTTGGAGTTATTAGCCATCGTACATGCCTTGAAGGTTTGGAGACACTACCTTGTTGGACAAAAATTTGAATTAAGGACTAACCATTGTGGACTACAACACATTTTTACGCAAAGTGACCTGAACGCACGACAATGACGTTGGTTGGAATTTCTTAGCGAGTATGACTTTGAGATTTCTTATACAAAAGGAACAATGAACCGAGTGGCGGATTCCTTGAGTCGTAGACCATGCATCTTTTCAGTGTTACCTCTTTAGATGAATATACGTGAGAAGATTCTCACTTTACAGCATGACGATGATTGGTACAAAGAGGTCGAGGGTTTTATGGGACAAAACACCATGATGGTGCCACGATATGATGGATTTTCATTTGATAGCGATGGTTTATTGACGTTTAAAAGTCGAATTTACGTACTGCCAAATGACGAGTTGAGGATGTTGATCCTGAGCAAGGCTCATAGAGTAGTTTACATGGCTCACCCGAGAATCATGAAGATGAGGGCAGACCTTAAAACCTTATTTTTTTGGAAGGGAATGAAGTCCGACATAATCAACTATGTGGCCAGGTGTCTAGAATGTTAGTAGGTAAAGGCTGAACATAGACACCCAGCAACAGGGATGATTTTAAGGATGGAAATTTATTTTAAAATTTAGAAACCTTGGTGAATATTATTAATCCTTCATATGCTAACGATAAATGATTGGCGATTTTTTGTAAAAATATTCAAATTTCTAAGTATTTTATGTAGTTTTTATAACATTTTGGTGATTTTTAAGGTAAAATAATTTTATCCTATAGAATTTGGGTGAATCATTTTTAAAATAGTGAATCTCATTTTTGGAAAAACCATGGAAAATTACCCCATGAGCGAAATTTAGCCCCTAAAATCATCATTGCCCAGCAGGATTACTACAACCACAGGCTATTCCGGAATCGAAATGGGAGGTTATTTCGATGGATTTTATTGTTGGATTGCCACTGATGACAAGGAGACATGACTCGATTTCCGTAGTAGTAGACACTCTGACGAAGAGTGCTCACTTTATTCCGATGCATATGACGTATCAGGCACCTGACATTGCTAGAGTTTTCATCAGTGAGATTGTGAGGCTGCATGGCATGCCTAAAAGGATTATGTCTGATCAAGGATCGATGTTTATTGGACGATTTTGGACGAGTTTCCAAGAGGCCTTGGGAACCCAACTTAACTTTAGTATTGCGTATCACCCAGAGAGTGATGGACAGACCGAACGAATGAACCAAACCTTGGAGGACATGTTGCGCATGTATGTGATGGACCAACAAAAGTGTTGGGAAGAATTCTTGCCTCTAGTAGAGTTCTCTTACAACAATAGTTACCAAAGCACCATTAAAATGGAGCCTTTCGAGTTTCTTTACGGGCGACCGTGTCGGACGCCCTTGAGTTGGGATCAGCTTAAGGATAGGGTCCTAGTGGGACCAGAAGCAATCCAAGAAATGGAAGAGAAAATGCAAACCATAAGACAAAGGATTAAAGAAGTGTAGGATCAACATAAGAGTTATGTCGATGCGCACCGAGTCGATCGTAGTTACGAGGTCGGCAATCGAGTCTTCTTGCTGGTTAACCCACATAAGAGTTCGAACAAGTTTGGAAAGGGAGCTAAACTCTCTCCTAGGTTCGTAGGACCTTTCAAGATTATGGAGAGAAAGGGGCCCGTGGCCTATCGACTAGCCTTGCTTGATTCCTTGAGGCGTATGCACGATGTTTTTCATGTATCTATTTTGAGACATTATATTAGTGATCCTACACATGTCATTGACATGAGTTCCTTGCAGGTATCAGACAAGGGAGCGCTTACGGATGAGCCGGTCTGCATCTTAGATCATCGCGTTCGATAGTTGCGACGTCGAACGGTAGATCAGGTCAAGGTCCGGTGGGACAATTATAGTCCGCACTCGGCGACCTGGGAGGACGCATATGATATGCACCTGCAGTTTCCATTTTTGTTTGATATATAGACATATGATACCATGATACACTTATTTCGACATTTATACTATGAAACTTCGGGATGAAGTTTAGACCAAGAGGGGGTGTATGTAACATCCCTCCATGGCGCACTGAGAAAACTTATTCTTTGAGGACACTTGCTCACAAGTGATCTAGACTATTATGATATTAAAATGTGTGTTCCTGATTATGATGCGTTATGATAGATGACATGATGTTTTACTGCATTGACATAGGCAGGTGCTATTGACTTGGTTTTACTGAGTGTGCAGGGTTTTGGACCTTGAGGATGTCGAGGCATCGATGGAACCCCTTAGACTCCGGATTAAGTCAGGGAGTGTGCTATTTGGGTTGATTTATTTACTGTGTTGTTACATTTGATTTGATGATATGATGTGGACATGTTCTGACATGATTGTTGATGACGCAGGCTGACGATAGCTTACTGACCAGACTCACATATGGAGTAAAGGGGCCACGCACACGACTACCAGAGAGGTTGAGGGAGAGGTGTGGACAAAAACCCTGCCACAGCCTACTAGCACTCTCACCGTGGCTCGAACTGTAGGTTAAGGATTACCTAGTTCGAGAGGACCCACAATGCCGAGAGGGCAGACTACGATAGTTGCTCGCGATGATTCTAAGGGGTGCGCAATAAGGCGGGGGCCTTATTCCTTAGAATCCCTTAGTCTCCCACAAGTTCACCTGGTGGAATGTTGACTCCAGGGGTTATTGATGTCTACCAATCAGTGAAGAGGCGAGTGGCACCCTTGGAGCATGTGGTGCGTCCTGAAGGGCACGTCGTGCAAAAGAAACAAAAAAAGCGAGTGGCACCCTTGGAGCACGTGGTGCATCCTAAAGGGCACATCGCGCAAAAGAAACAAAAGAGGCGAGTGACACCCTTGGAGCATGTAGTGCGTCCTGAAGGGCATGTCGCGTTGATGATGATGAAGGAACAAACCTAGATGGCCCTAAGAAATTCTTAAACAACTTCCCTAATTAAATGTCGCCTAGTTTAGAATCTAAGTCCTAAGTCTAAAACTTCTCTAGGGGTTTTGTCTACCCTTAAGAAAAATACCTTATAAAAATTAAAATAATACATTTTAAACAAAAAAAACCACTTAAGTAATAGTTGTGGACTTCATAAATTTTTGGGTAAAATGAAGAGAGTAAGAACTTAATTAAAATTTGTGGATATCAAAGGTAAAGAAGAAATAAATTATTTAACTTGTGAAAGTGTAAAAAGATATTAAATTTATAATAAAAGGAAAAGAGTAAATAGTGCAACTGCCATTTTGGCTCTAATAAAAAGGGGAAGGAAGGGAATAATAAAAATTAGGAAACTAAGGAATGAGGGAAACATAATAAGGGAAATAGGGGAACTTATGGTAAAAAGCAAGGTCAACATAGTAAAGAATCTGCAATTAAGAACCTTCTAATTTGAACTAAATCAACAACTTCATTTTAGGAAAAGTATTTAACCTGTAAGGGAATCTAGGGACACCTAGGAGTAAAAATATGAGCAACTCTCGGTGGGTGAGGGAAATGAGACAATTATTAATTTAAAGAAATAATTAATGGAGGAAAGTGGGGGATGGATGCCACTTGTATGAAGGAAAATTTTTGGAACTTTTTATTTAAAAATTAAAATTTAATGAGATTTGGAAAAGAATGGAAGTGCTAAAATGCTATAAAAGAAAGAGAGGAGAAGGAAGTAGGGGATCGGCTGTTAGTGTAACGTTACGCTGCTGAATTTGTGACTTGACTGATTATTTGTGGGGAGTTGGGATTTCCCAGCTAAGATAGGAGTGGTAGCTCGGCCTTGCGAGGCGAGCTAGGAGCTAGGCGTACCATCTGGATAGTGTGTGGCCCCTTTGCGGCTCGGGGGGCTAAGGGGGAAGCAGAGTACCCTTAGCGTTGGCTGGGAGATACCGGTGAGGTCTCAGCGGTCGGTGAGTAGGAGCTCAAGTGCAGGATAGAGTCTTTGGGTTATTTGCTATCGGTCACAGGTACGCAAGTGCGTTTGTTTGTTTAAGAATAAAAGGAAAATTGTTTAAAGTTGTATATAAGTTCTTATGATGATGATTGATGTATTGAATTTTGGATCATCCCATTTCCTTGTTGTTGTTTTCTGCGCCTAGACTGTTATAACCCCACAATCCTTTCGATGAGTTATCCTTGGCTCTGGCATTCTCTTACTATTGGCTACGATTTCTTATTGGTGTTCTTTAGGCGTTTATAAATTACGGTGGGCATTTATATCTGACTGTGGGCGTTTTTAAATATGGCTATCAGTGTATTGGTATTCCATTTTTGTAAAATTTAGTTCTGAGAATTCGTTCTGGCAATGAGGGTATTGGCATTCCATTTTTGTAAAATTTAGTTCTGAGAATGCGTTCTGGCAATGGGTGTATCGTCATTCTGTTTTTGTAAAATTTAGTTCCGAGAATTCATTCTGGCAATGAGTGTATTGGCATTTTCGTTTTGTAAATTTTGTTTTGAGAATTCGTTCTGGCAATGAGTGTATTGGCATTTCCGTTTTGTAAAATTTAGTTCCGAGAATTCTTTCTGGCAATGAGTGTATTGGCATTCTATTTTTGTAAAATTTAGTTTTGAGAATTCGTTCTGGCAATGAGTGTATTGGCATTTTTGTTTTGTAAAATTTGTTCTGAGAATTCGTTCTGGCAATGAGTGTATTGGCATTCCGTTTCTGTAAAATTTAGTTCTGAGAATGCGTTCTAGCAATGGGTGTATTGGCATTCCATTTTTGTAAAATTTAGTTCCGAGAATTTGTTCTGGCAATGAGTGTATTGGCATTTTCGTTTTGTAAATTTTGTTCTGAGAATTCGTTCTGGCAATGAGTGTATTGGCATTTCCGTTTTGTAAAATTTAGTTATGAGAATTTGTTCTGGCAATGAGTGTATTGGCATTCCATTTTTATAAAATTTAGTTCTAAGAATTTGTTCTGGCAATGAGTGTATTGGCATTTTCGTTTCGTAAAATTTGTTCTGAGAATTCATTATTGCAATGAGTGTATTGGCATTCCATTTTTGTAAAATTTAGTTCTGAGAATGCGTTCTGGCAATGAGTGTATTGAAATTTCCGTTTTTGTAAAATTAGTTCAGAGAATTCGTTCTGCAATGGGTGTTAGGCATTTTCGTTTTGTATTGTTATGTAATTTCGTCCCTAGCAAACGAAGTTCTCCCTCCTTAAACTTTCATTGATTTCAACTAATGCAGATGGACATTGCTGTGTGGTAAAATGTAGAGTTGTTTTATCGATCATTAAGAATGGATAATTTAATTACGGATGAGGCTAATGTTAATTAAATCCTTAGTTGCATTTATCGATTATTTAGGGATCATTGAATTATGATATTTCATTTTAATGGCTGAATGTTCTATGTTAACTTAATGCAGTTCCTTGACCTTTCATTTAAATCTAGTTAGTTTCTAATTGGGTTGAGAAGAAATTTTGTTTTATTATAAATTGTTCGTGGGTTTGGGTCAATGAAATGGTGCATGGTTTTTATAATTGATTAGTGGGTATTGTCGTAATGGGTCTTGTTCTAATCTAAATTGAAGATTGTTTAATATAATTTGAGGATTGTTCAATACTAATTGGATCTCGTTCTAATACTTTTGGGATATGGTTAAATATCATTTGAGTAGTGTCTTAATATAGTGGGGATATTGTTTATTTAATGGCYAKATCTAAATTTGTAACACTTGGACATATAGAGAGAGTGGGTGAGAAKAAGTTGTTACTYRCCTTCATTTAATCCTTCTTCACTTAGCWTCATATTGATTTGTTTAATAATCTGATATTGCGCACTACGGAATTAAGGCCTACCTGGATGCTAACCTTACAATAAGGAATGATGTTATAGAGTTCCCTTAGATTTATCTCTTGGCAACTTACAAGCGTTAATGTAAATTGGTTTCTTTTAAGTATAACCTGACACTGAGAAGAGGGGAATGTTCAAGACCCTTGGGATGTATTATAATAATAATAGAAAGGGATTGTGGCTAGATTTACCTTTGGAATTTAGTATCTCATTAAATTGGTATAAAAAGGGAGAATAGTAGCTTCTTAATGACTTTTAAGTGGTGAGTAATTTAATGAGTTGAGGAGTTATTAATGTCTCACTAATGCTTTCGCCTTAATGTGATAACCAGGTTAGGTTTTATATTAAAGGTTGTATTATTGTCATAATAAATGCCTTACTTGTTATATTAACTATCGATATCTTGTGATTGATTAAAAGTACACTTCCAATGCAATACGGTAATAGTAGTGAGTAATCTAATGAGTTAACAAGGATTCACCCTTGAAAGTTTCCTTAATGAGAAAACTTTGTTAATTGCGATATTGATGATTTGTCTTGTCATTAGCTTAGTAGGCATTGGTCTGATTGCGTCGGGAGGGATGTAAACACCTCCATGTTCCTCATAACAGTGGCCAGCCCTGAGACCTTAAATGGTTAAAATCGATGGAAACCTGGGCTTGAGCGTTGCTTATGTGTCTTGGAGGTCCTAACCATTGCCGGGTAGGACGGATGGATAGTTAGTCTTTTTATTGTCGGTTGATTGTTGGTCATTACTGGCAGATGTTGTTGTGCGTCTTAGATCTTTATGTTGATATCGCAGTTGTATGCGTCATGATTAGCTGTCATGCGATGACATAGAGTATAATGTCTTGTTACCCTTGTACACATGCACACACAAAAAAAAAAATTCACTTGTTATAAGAGGTTGTCTTCATAATGAGGAGGAACGTTACATATGAAAAATGAAAATTCAAGGACTGAACAACATCTTGATTTAAAGACTCTATTATGTATAGACATAGACAACCCAAGTAGGATATCAAGGAGAAAATCACCCATCCCAAGGTGCAAGGAAAATCAAGATGAAAATATGATGAGAAAGGAAATGCCCAAAAATTCAACCAAAGACAGGTTTATTGTCATTCCAAAGACACTTAGCAGTCACTACAGAGACCCAAAAAGACTCAACAATAATCAAAACCTACCCAACAACCACCAAAATCAAAAATCAAGAAACAAAGGTTTATGTACGCGATTGTTCAAGGGAAAAGCGTGCATGTGCATAGCTTGCAGAAGGACAACACACATATGTACGCGATTGTCAAGAAAAAACTCACATATATGTGTCAAAACACAGCTAGGTTAAGGAGAAAGTTGAAATAATCAAACCCAGAGTGAACATAGGTTGTCAAGAAATCATACGACAAGAAACTCAATATGAACGAGAGCAATCCAAGGAGAAAAACACTCCAAACCCCAAAAAATAAGATTCAATCCCCAGTATGGTCACCAATTTTGTTACAAGGAAAATCTCTCTATGGCTAGGGGTAAACCACAAAAAACTAAAATGACTGCAGAAATCAACTCTAATCTCAAGTATGTTATATAGACAAATATTCTAGCAAGACAAGATAAAAGGTCTGTCTCATCCAAACGTTCGATGTAGTCCACCGTTGAACACTTGACCCAAAGAAATATACCTACAACTAGTCCTCAACAACCAAGCAACGCATGCATATGGTGATAATATATAATGTTAGCACATTCAATAGCATAATGTATGAAAATTCATAACAAATACACCCATGGAATAATAATTCAAATATTTTCAAGATATTAATTGGATGAGAAAAGAGTATCTCTATTAAGATATAATCAACATAAGTGAATGAGTTACAAACTTCCGTGTCAGCACAGTTTGGAACCAAGAAGCTAAGTTCCTTCTAGCTGGGCCTCCACCACTTCAATCCTCCACCAAATGCAAGTTCATATAAGAGAGACAATGGAGTTCTCAATCAGTAAGGGAAGAGCTTGGGGGATGAACAATCTGTTTAGACTTAAAGGACAAAGGGATGCAGACTCAATGTGAAGTGAATAATTTCTCTAGAGTAACTTTGCTCTCAAAGTAGAATTCTTTCTCCTCTTTTCCATAGCTCAGATTTGGCCCATTTATATCCTTAAAATGGAACTGAAGGGTTGATTCAGAACATTTCCGGTATATGGAAGGCCAAGGATCATTGATCTCATGACATGACATGGAAACCCGACACTATTTTTCAATTTTGGGCACATTTCTCGATGTACGCGAAATGTAGTGGTGAAACCTGTGTATATGCATGTTGTATAGTAGGAAAGTTGTGTATATGTGGAAAAATTATATTTTTATCTCTGTGATTTGCAAAAAAGGGACTTCAAGTCTGCATAGGGAAATGGAAAAAAGCCTTATGTGCAATATTGCATGGGGTGGGGCAAATCTTGCTATAACACTAGGTACATGCTAGCTCGAATCTGTAGTAGTGTTTTTTAATGTGAAATCATTCGAAAGGGGCCTTCCGATATACTCTACGTATGTGGAAGAACCACACATTCATCGAGTTGTAGCACTGACCAGTAACGACATCTCCTACATTTAGAGATGTCGGAACACATTTGTACCTAAAATAAAACCTAATTTTCTCTCAAATTTATGTGATAATCCTTTTATCCCAATTTATTCTACTTTTTGAATCACCCCAATTGGATTTTCTAGTCAAAAGATATGCAAATTTCCAAAAAAAGTGCACCTTTTAAACCCTGATTTGGAGGTTGTTATGTTGGCTGAGCTTTCTTCTTTTGTATCTTTATAATTTCAACCCTTCTAGGTGTCAAATTTCATTTTGTAGTTCAATGATATGCCCTCTCTACAATTACATGGGTCTGATCAAAATTGGATGTACCAAGTGGAAGTTATGGTGACTTCCCCACGCCTTATTTTTGTCCTTTCCATGAGAGGGTACTTGTAAAGCATGCAAAGTGAACAATATATGATATCTTATTCTAAAATTTCCCCATAAATAATACAGGCTTTCCACTATCCAATGAAACTGGTCTCACTTAATTTGGATACTCACGAAATAATATATCATTGTTTTACTTCGAACACATGTTTGAGACTAGTTAATAGGACTAGTCATCTATCCTATCTTACGTAGAGTGTATCTAAAAAATTTGGATGAAAGAGAATATGAAATTTTCACCACATATACCTTTAAAACTTATGTGAATATACTCCATGTTTCACAATCTGAAGTAGCACAAAAACAATTTATAGAAAAAAAAATTCTACAATGACTAAATTTTGGATGATTCGGGAACCCGATATTCCAAAGGCTATATCTTCGAAAGTCTAAATCCCTAGAAGTTTATATTTTAAGCACAATTACTTTGATCCATCTAGTAAATATAGCCTAAGCATTTCCTTCTTAAATTTCCCAGAAAAATATTTATAGAAAAAATTCCAAGGTGTCTCAGATGCAGCAGAGAAACCCCAAGACCTTGAGCTCTGATACCAAATGTTAGAAACCAAATATAAAAATAGAATAAAAACCTCAGAATAAGTACGGAGCACCTTTAAAAACAAAAAAAAAAATAGATAATAATCCTCTTCAAGGGGGAAACCTCCTTATACATCATATGAATTCACAAATGCAAGATGATTCCAAATGAAAACGTCTCCTTAGTATATATATAGGGGGATAGGAGGTACAATTACAACTAATTGAACCAAGCCAACATAAATAAAATAAAATAACTAATGTAATATGCCCCAATTAAGTTGTAATGTGGCACTATTTAGGGATTAATAGTAGATACTCTTCCCACTTAGTTTTTTTTGTTCTTACATACATTTGTAACATATATTTGATAATCTGATTCATACGTTTTGTTTTCCCATCTGTATGTGGATGGTAACTTGTGCGGAAATTTATATTAGTACCGAGACCTATAAACAATTCCTTCCAAAAATTGGATGTAAATTTAATGTCTCTATCTGAAAGAACCATGTTAGGAATCCCACGTAGTGTAAATATTTCTTTCATAAACATTTCAGTGATATTAATTGCTTTGTAAGTAGATTTCAGAGGTATGAATTGTGCCGACTTAATTAACGTATCAATCACTACTATAATTGAATCATTTTGTCTTTGAGTCTTAGGAAAACTTGTAATGAAGTCCATTGAAATAATTTCCCATTTCCATTCTGGTATAGGCAGAGGTTGTAAAAGACCTATCAGATGTTGATGTTCAACTTTCACCTATTGACATTCTAAAGATTTAGACAATTATTTAGTTGTTTCATATTTCATATTAGGCCAATAAAACTATTTTATTAAAGTTGTTATCATTTTCTAGTATATTGGATGACCAGAATATGGCTTTTTGTTCAGCCCATTTAGAATCATCATATTCAATTCAGTGGAATTAGGTAAATATAACCTAGTTTTGAACCTTAGTAGTCCATATTTATCCATACTGAAATATGTATTTTGTAAATTTCCCTCATTTTTGTGCCATTGATATGATGTTTTGATGTATTCTACATCATTTATGCTTGCATATTTAATTATGTCTGCAGTATCGCTTTCTTCTTTGCTGATGGTTACTTCATATAATGTGTTAGTTCTTCAACTTAGTGCATCTACAACTTTATTTTCCTTTCCTTTGATGTGTCGTACCTCAAAATTGAACTCTCTTAGAAAGTCCAACCACCTCTCTTGTCTTGCATTGAGATCCTATTGATTGAACAAGTGTTTCACACCACTGTTATCTATTAGCAATATAATTTTTCTTCCCATTAAATAATGCTGCCACATTTTTAATGCATGAATTATAGCTGCTAATTCTAGATCATGAGTTACGAAGTTTCTTTCATGTCCTTTTATTTTATTTTATTCGTATGAAATGGCTTGTCCATCCTGCGTTAGTACTCCTCCTAACCCTTATTTACTTGCATCCACACAAACTTTAAATTATTTATAAGGGTCAACCAGTTTACGTATTGGCATTGTAGTTAATAATCCTTTCAATTTATCAAAACTCTCTTGGAATTTTTGAGACCAAATAAATCTTGTCCCCTTTTTCAGAAACGATGTAACAGGGTAGGAAATTTTGGAAAACCCTTCAATAAACCTCTGGTAATAATCGATAATCCCCATGAATGATCTTATGTTTTCTACATCCTTAGGAATAGGTCATTCCATAATGGATTTAATCTTTTTAGGGTCTATTGTAATACCGTCTTTCGATATAACATGTCCTAAATATTGTATCTTCCTTTGATAAAAGTCGCATTTATCAAACTTAGCATAAAATTTTTACTCTCTCGGAGTATGTAATACTATTTTCAAATGGTGTTCATGTTCTTCTTCAATTTTTAAATAGATTAATATATCATCAATAAAAATCAGTACAAATTTATCCAAATATTTCTTGAATACAATGTTCATCAAGGATATAAAATGTTTTGGTGCGTTAGTAAGCCAAAATGGAATCGCTACAAATTAATAATGTCCATAATGTGTTCTAAACATTTTGTTATTTATGTCTTCATATTTTATCCTGATCTAGTGATAAACAGATCTCAAGTCTAGCTTAGAGAATATTGTTTCTCCTCCAATCTAGTCAAACAGATCGTTGATCCTAGGTAGAGGGTATTTGTTTTTAATCATCATTTTATTCAATTGACTATAATCAATACTTAATCTTATATTTTCTTCATCTTTCTTTTTGACAAATAATACCGGTGTTCCCCATGGAGAAACCCTTGGTCTGATGTATTCCTTATCTAATAGTTCCTGTAATTGAATTTTTAGTTATGTTAACTCAGGAACACTCATTCTCTAAGGTTCCTTTGATACTGAGGTAGATCTAGGTAGTAGATCAATAAAGAAGTCTATTTCTCTCCTTGGAGGTAGTTCAGGTATATTTTCTACGAATACATATTTAAATCCCTAAAGAAATGCAAAGTCTTCCAATCTTTGTATGGTTTCTCTTTCCAGTAGATTAGTTACTTGAATAGAATAAACTTTGCAAATAATAATAAATTTCTTGAATTGCTTGCTGATATTTGTCTAACAGAAACTAGTTTTTTGATTCCTTGTATTGTTCTTGATGTATCATTTTCATCTGTGTATACAAATGACTTTTCATAGAAGTTCAATATCACTTTATGAGCTCTAACTAGTCCATTCCAATAATTGTGTCATACAATCCTAAAGGTAACAAGTTCAAATTTATCTTTGTATTTTGACCACTTATTCTTAGTTCAAATTAAAAATAAATTATGTTACCTTTCTTTTTGTCCCTGTTTCCAACTGTACTAACTAGAATTTAGCATGTTTTACCTTATTTAGCTTGCTTGAATCTACCAAAGTTGGGGTAATATAACTTAAACTATCTCTTGGGTCAATTAATATAGATGCATTATTGTTATGAATTTTACCTTCAACTTCCACAATAGTGTATTGAAGATATGCTTGTATGCCATCCAAAGATGCATTGATTGTATGGATGCTTTTTCCAATATCTCCAACTGTTGAAGCTTCTTGTAGACTGTGGATTGAAGTTTTAGTTGTTGGGTTTAAGTGTGGACAATTTATTTCCAAATGGGTTTTTCCACACTCCCAACATTTCAACGG
>JZKD02S1594736.1:16572-79744 GCA_000966675.3 Picea glauca | reverse complement strand
GATCTTGATGTGTGCTAGAGGGATAGTCAGTCGTTGGGAATTCTTTAGTCATGTTACAATAAGGGGACGATTTGAAACCTTTATTCCGTTGATTTAGTTTATCATGAGTCTTATCTTTCCATGCCTTAGGAGTTCGAGATATCTGTTTATACTCTTCATAAAACATTTTGGATTTCCTAAATACCACATTCAATGATTTAGGATTATCAAATTCAATTTGGTCTTTATGATATTGTGGTAGACAACTCAAGAACCTTTGAATTTTTACTTTATCTTCTTTGATATAAGGCACAAATCTCAGTAGATATAGAAAATTATTAATTAGATCATCCATAGACATTTGTCTTAGTTGCAATTCATAAAAATATTTAGTCTTTCTTTCATAATAATTGTCTGATAGATACTGTTTCTTGAAACGATTCTTGAATTCTGACCATTCCATTATTTTCTATTTCAATACTTTAGCTAGTTTCATATCTTTCCACTATATATTAGCCTTCCCTTTTAAATTATAAATGGCCATTCTAACCTTCATATTACTAGAATAATTATAAACCTAAAAGTATTTCTTTATGTCTAGAAGCCAAGCTTCAACTTCTTCACCAGTATTTGATTCTCCATCAAAATTGGAGGCCTTTATCTTTTTGAATTCAACTTCCAAGTGATCCAATTGTTTATTTTCTTTATTGTATATGCTTTTTTTTCTTTCATCTATGTGTCATTAGAAGAGATATTTTTTCTTTCTATTTCATTACTAGAATATTTTCAAGACTTTTTACTAACCTCCTCATCCATTTTATTATTCCTTGGACTCTTATTTCTTGCTATGCTATGTACCAACATTTCATTAATTTCTTTTTGATATTTTTGATCTTTCTTTAATTTTTCATTATCATCTTTAAACACCCGCAATTCGATAATACGATTCCTCATCATTTCCAACACTTGAGTGGTTGAATTTCCATCACTGTAATGTTCTAGGTTTCTAGGAAGCTCTTGATTATTGTTTCTCTCGGGTCTGTCTTCTTCTCCATTATGCACTGACATTTTTATCAAAACAATTTTGATACAGTCTGTTTGTACATTAAAATATTGTTTGTTATATTTTTCATTTAACAAAATAATTGTATGGCGTCTACCTCAGTCTTAAGTGTTGTAACCTACAACCTTGATACCATATGTAATAGACCCAAAAATCCACATATTTTTTTTTTCTATTAGGTTGTAAATAAGGAATTGTTCTTCGTCAACTCTTATCTTGAAAATTCTTAATTAGATACATCCTTAAAACATGAGCTACATAATTCTCACCATTAAATTTGTCCTCTCTTCTCGTAGACTAAATTCATTAGTTTCAAAGGTTATTGAAAATACATATAGAATTTATCTTCAATTGTATCCAAGGCTCTAGGAAATAATCATGTTCAATAATATATACATGTATAAACATTCTTACAAATACCTTCTTAAAATCTCTTTGAACACCACCCAATCGTTCCAAGGGGATATTTGGCTATGGAACTTGGTAGTTTACATTTAAAACCTTTTGTTATTTCTTTTGTTAATATCATGGTGGCAAGAAATTGTCACCTTATTTGTGAGCTACTAATTTTCATTCACTTGTGGTAACGCTTTTGGACTAAATTCGAGATTACCTTATAATGTTGGTATCATAAAATCGATTAAAAGGTTTTGATCCTTAATAATATTATCTTTTTCTTCACGTCTTATTTAATCACAGAGAATTTGGTAGATTTCTTAAACAATCCGTGAATCAAATCCTAACATGGTTAATGGAAATGACAATTATCGTGATATATTTCTACACCCATTAACTCTCATGTCCAGACAACCCTGGTATGGCCTCCCACAATTGAGCCACGTCTTGACTTCACATGGAAATCCACCTGGATGTGATTCAACGTAACTTCTTCAAGGTAACATACCAATTTTTGTTGGGCTCGAGGTTTTCCTCATGAATGAGGATGGAAAGGAACACAATTTTACTCATTATTGTTTCACCTAGAGGGTTTTTCTCTATTTCTCTTGGCTATGGATTGCTGAGGTTATCATATGAGGATGGAAAGGAACACAATTTTACTCATTATTGTTTCACCTAGAGGGTTTTTCTCTATTTCTCTTGGCTATGGATTGCTGAGGTTATCACACTGGTTTTCCATTGGGATTCATCTTGAATTGTAGTTTGGAAGAGACATGTCCTTCACTTCGTATATCCCTCAACTACATTTTATCCCGGTAAGATATTTATTTAATCTGGATGCAATTATATACTGTGTATAAGAATTTTTCTTATCGATCACCATTATTTTCTCCTGGTAAATATTTATTTGTCTAAAGTTTGTAAAAAGATATTTCTTCGATTTTAAAGAAAAGACTTCCATATTTTGTAGTTCTTAGTTATACCTTAGCTACCTGTTATTTAAGATTTTTTTGTGGATTTTAAATAATAAGGTCCTCCACTTACCGTTTGTCTTCCTGATATTTACTTTAGTCAAAGTCACAGATCATTCTATTAACTCTGTGTGAGGTTAATAATCTTCGACAACTAGTGTCCAAATTTTTAACCTATTTAAGTTAAGGGTTTTCTTGATGTTATTTTAAATCCAATTTAGTACTTTGTGTTGCATGGATTTGTATGCTCTATGTGAAGACGATCTTTAAAATGATGTTTCAATAGACATCCTCTTTATTTATTTTCATATATATTATGATAATTATCTCCCCAATGACTATGATATACTGTATTCATTAATACCCAGAATAAAAGAAAGATCCTTCTATTTCTTTATTTGCACTTGATTAAATTACAACCTTGAGTTATCTGTGTGGATACAAGACTAATGATGGGTCTCTCGTGATTGTGGAAGGGAACCCATCATGCGGTTCCAGGTTTCCCTCTTCCTTCGCATTCGGTATTCCTTCCAAGATATCAGTTAGAAAGTGTTTTATCAACCTCTGAGTTTATGTGAGGAGGCATACATACTCAATGAAGAAAGGAAACTACTATACTCTCGTCATCATGGAGTTATACTTCTGGTGGAAATCAACCATAAGAGATAAGTGGTTCAAAATTATTCTATTCTTTCATTCCTGTCCCTTCTGACTTATGTTTATAGTTAGTTTAATTCAAAAGTATTATTTCTGATGAAAATTTGTGACTATGTTTTTAGGTATCCAAATATCGCCATTGATTTTCCAAGAAAAACTTCTACTCGTGATAGGTACTCGATTTCATTTTCGAACACTTATTTCCTAGCTTCAAATTCAACCCAAGAAATGTTGGACTTGAATGCTCTATTCTCGGCTAAAATCCGAAGTCCTAAATACATTTGTTTTTTTTGTTCTTTAAGACTTGCATACCAGGTTCTTTTACTTATATTTTGATGCTTGAAATTGTTATGATATCTAGGAGCTTGTATAAAGTCTCTATAATTCATTTATTCTTATTGCTATTTTTCAAAATAATTCATATATATATATATATATATATATATAGATTGAAATATTTGATAATATTTTTATTACGACTCGTTAATCCAACAAAGGATTAAGTAGTGCAGAACATAAAAACATAATCTTCTAACAAAGTTTTCAATACATTTTTATTTAAAGAGTATAACGAGTTCTTTTACTCGTAATATATTTATGTAGTTGTACACTCAGAAAATAATTGAGATGCAGTTTTCATAACTAACAGTTTTAATTCCATAGCTCTTATTCTTTTGATTATGTAGCTCTTCTTACTCACTAAATTTGTTTTTGAGGGTCGTTTTCAAGTATTCATATCACAGGAAACAAAACCCTGATTCTTTCCATTTTGGTGGCATTGATAAAATATTATTTTCTTTAATGCATAAATCATTCTAATGTTCTAGATCTGCCTACATTATGAACCCTAGTGTATTCATAGGGGTTTTTTTTCCCGCTACTAGAACTGGCGACCATTATGGGGAAGACTCTAGGGTTTTAGGGGATTTTGGGTGTCTCATTGGTTTTTATACCTTTCGAGTTTATGTTGAATCTTTTGATTATTTTAAGGGATTCTGGTCACCTTTTGGTTCCATACCAGTTCTCCCTACCCTATTAGTCTATCTATTTTACTTATTTTTGAAGAAAAACAGAGGTGTATGCGCCCTATAGTGGGTCAACCCACATACATACAGGCCTTGTGAAGTAAACAACACGCGTACATATGTAGGTTGTTGAAACAACAATAGCGTACCTGGTTCAAGAAATGTTTATTGAAAAAGAGGCAGACAACGTCTTTACTGATTGACATTTATAATTCTCAAGGTTTCTTGATAGAGTTCAGAGTCTCTATTTTTACAGTCATAGCATGGGTTAGATTTCAGTTTGCTTGTCTTTTTTAAGTTTCTTGTGTTTACTTCTAAAAGGGTTTTAGGCGAGTCTTTGAATTTTTGATCGGCCTATTTGGTGTCTTTAGTGATTCCCTACGATCTACAGTGGGCCAAAGGTTTGTTTTAGTATTGTCTTGCAATTATTTTCCCCCCTTTCATTTTCTTTGAAAAAAGAGAAAAAAATATTTATTTCAAGTTTTTCCTGTTTGAAGCATTTTCAAGAAAAAAAATATTGTCATTCTTAGTTTGGTAAAGTACTTGGATTTAGTTATTTTAATTGAAAGGAAAAAGAGTTCATATTTTAAGTTCTTTACTGATTTATTGAAACTTAATTAGCTCGTAGTCGAACGAAATTTCGTTTTAGGTCTTCTTTTTAAAGATCTTGAAAAAGTTAGTTATGAAAAATTTGGTTACGAAGAGTTAGTTGTAAATATTTACTTTTGACTAGAAGTAATTTTGAATTCATAGTTTCGTATTTTTCTCCTCTTTTCATCTCTCATAAACATCACTAGTTTCACTGCCATACCTTTTGAGTTAATCAAGCCATTAAAACGAACGCTAAATTTAAATTAATTAGACTTTTATGTTTGTAGAGTCAACTAACTAGTTTAGGGTTAGGGCCTTGAATTAGGTTGGAGAGGAAACTCTTCAAGGCCAATAAACAAACATTGGAGTCAGAGCTAGGGAGTGTTAAATTCTAGTGACGTGAAAGTTATCCGGGACCCCCCTCTAACAAAGGGGCTAAACACGAGGTCGCGTGAGGAAAGGTAGCCGAGATAACCCCTCCAAATTTGAACTAAACGTAGTGGGGAACGCATATTGAGGATTTGTCATGGGATACTATCACTCGCATTTTCCTATGGATCTTTGTGGACCTCGAATCCGTTCGAGATCCTCTATTTTCTTCTAGACCACTTGATTTTGATACCCTTGGTAGGTTTCAGACTTGTTATCCTGCTCATTGCAGTCCACCCGTTGTCAAATATACCCTCCTAGTGACTGGTTGTGAGCTAGAAACTGAGTTTCTTGTATTCTAGGGACTTACACAAGTGACTGCGGGGGTATACCGTGATACCTAGGGAAAACGTCGGGTCAGACTTTGTAGAGTATACCCGTAGGGTTCTTCCATGTTCGAGTTGCACTTGCACCAATAAGTTTCTCTAGTGTTGGATATCGTAATTGTTCTTCCAACTAAATAGTGGTTTGCTTGGTTTATCCTATAGGAATTTTTCTAATGTGTGTTTGGTTTGAAACACTAGTTAAATCCTTACTGTTTCACTGATCTTTTCACAAGGTGGAATATCAAGAGCTCCGTCGGTTATGAAGTCTTCGGGTCCTATCGTCGGTTGCATTAAAGCCACCACCACCACTGTTACGGTGAAGAATTGACCAACAAGGGTCATTCGAAGCGACCGAGCTGCAAGAAACTGTGCTTGAGCCTGCTCCAAGAGGAGATTACTCAAATCAAGAGGAACCTATTGTTTATTACCTTGGAGTAGAATCTATTGGGCTAACCAACCCTTTGATCACTGACTTGTCAGCGCCAATCTTTATACAAGTAGTCCCTCCGAGGGTGACACCTTATCAGTGTCAGATAGTCTTACAAGCAACTATGGAAGCAAATGCTGCTACTTAGTCCAGGAGTCCTCATACTATTGTTTCAGCTACTAATACATGAGGTATGTTGCCTCCTAACCCACCTCCGTCAGTCCAGACCACAGTGGTCTCGACCACCCTTACCTCAGGCAGTGGTCTGATACTGTCATCAGCGATGACCATTGCTCCATTGATGCAGAGTGCAACAAGCCCTCCATTTTCATATGGGATCCTCAACTTTGATTTGATCTTCGTCCTTGCCTACTCCACCTTACATACCATGGGTCTGAGGGCAAGGAGCTCAAACGATCTCGTGCAAGGGTCTACTGGGGGCACTTCAGTCCCCTTCAATGCCATACCTTACGGTGGGGCTCATATACCTCCTTCGTCCCCTTCGCTCGGTGGTTCTTTCCAATAACCCATTGGGCCGAACAATAACTACAACTTGTTTGGAGAATTTATTTTAGGACTTTCGTATGACACTACATCGATGGGATCCATGTCATTCTATTTGTTCGGTGCAATTGGTAATAACGCTTTTTCTTCGGCTGTCGTCTTGGCTGGTGGAAACCCTATTTTTGGACAACAGAATCATGTGTAGGGTACTATTCCTACACAGGGGGAAAGTACACGAGTTTTCTCCTCACAAGGACTTTAGAATCCTTGGTAGGGATCAGTTCCCTTGTAAGGGATGTTGGTCGAGGGAAACCCCTTCCATGGTCAATGGAACCCCTGGCAAGGTTCAGTACCTATGCCCGTCAGATCTGTTGGGTGCATCCCCTTCCAAAATCTTTAGAACACAATGCAAGGAGAAATCCGCACCCAACCCATGTCGTCCAATTACATAAATCGGTCGATGATGTCCCAATAAATGGAATTTTCATACGTTGGTCAAGGCCATGGTGTCTACCAGAACCCTGGCCAACAACCCAACTTTTCCTGGCAACCTAGGTCCAATCAAACTCAAGGTCCCCTTTTTCATGTACATAATACCCAACCCAAACTACCGTTTCTGGCAATGTTACATATGCCAAACTTGTCAAGGTTTCTTAATGACCTGATTTGTCATGATTTGCATTGGCCCCCCATGCCAACTAAGTTTCCCTCGGATGTTCCAAAATTCAAAGGCAAGACTAGAGAAGACCCGGGTGATCACGTGACAACTTTCCACCTATGGTTCTTGTCAAAATCGATGCGAGACGACTCCATACAGTTGCGTCTATTTCAACACAATATTATTGGGGTGCTGCGAAATGGTACATTGATCTCAACCACTCAAGGTATTCTTCATTAGCGACTTGGAGATGGTATTCCTAAACCATTTCCAACTACCCGTGAGATACGATGTCGGCACCGAATTGTTGGCCAACTTTGATCAGACTAAGGCTAATCATATCTCAGATCACATCCGAGAATAGAGGCATCAGAAGAGCTTGATGAAGTTACAGGTCCCACCGGATTTCTTTCTAGAGTGGTTCCTAATGTCTTTGGTTCCAGTTTTATCCAAGGATGTTGCAACTTTGGGAGTGTTTTCAGAGGAGGAGGTGATAATGAGAGTGCAACAACTCGACCTGATTTACTCTCAGTCTGGCTTACTCTATGAGATCCTTCCAGATGAGCCACAATCCATCCTCGACAAGTCCAGACAAAAGTATGGACCACATGTCGATGGTATAGTTGGTTCAACACAAGGAAATTCCATTGATTTGTTGTCAAATCAATTGCAACAATTGTCGATACAACAGACAATGACCAACCAGACCTACGGTTCGGTTGTTCCCCTTACCCAAATGTTGGACATACACAATGTGAATTCGACGAACCCGAAGGCCAACCAATAGCCTGAAGGAAAGAAAAAACAATGAAACAAGAAGGGTAAAGGGGATAAGAAGGCTAATAACAATGCTAGTGGGGGCAACATAGAGAAGAGAAAGTTGAAATATACGTGTAACCTTTGCACAGAGGACCATCCAACTCACCTGTGCCCTCGACTTCGGAGGCCCAAAATATATTAGCGCAGAAATAGCCTATTGTGTTGACAAACCCATTTCCACATGGGAAAAACATGGCTCAAGCCTCGACATCTTTAGGCACGGATGGGGGCACTCAGGCATACCCCACGTCTTTTGGTAATACCTCGGTCATGAATATTTATATGGTAAAAGGTAATTCTCATATAGCGACCAAGACCCAATATTATGGAACACCGGAATATGTAGAGAAGGGTAAAGAAGCCAGAAACCCACCAGTTCCTCTCCATATTAAGAAGACGATGGGAGAAACAATGACACGCATCCCGAAAGGGGCGCTCAAGAAATATTCTTTAATATGAACGCAAGGGCTACCTAGAACTAATCTCTGGTGGAATATTTGGCACAAAACCCTTGCACGATGTCCACTTTGGAGGTTCTCCAGAGTTGCCCTTCACAGAGAAAGGCTCTGTTATACACCTTGGGATCTGTAGAGACTTGTAATCTGGGATCGATTGTTGTCGATCCGACTGAATTGAAACCTCATCTCCCTTACCACGTTGCGTTTCAGATAGTAGTGGCTTACACCATGAAATCTTTTACTCGAAATATTTCCTGTATGATGGTTTATGAGGGTGCCTCGACTTGTGTGATGTCATTGGCGTGTTGGAAGGCCATTGGCCAGCCCATTTTGTCTCTGTCGCCTACTTTTCTTACATATTTCGATGGTCATTCTTTCAGACCACATGGAATCATCACTTCTTTTCCCATGCAGTTAGGAGGGAACACCATGTGTGTAGAAGTTGAAGTCGTCGATGAGCCTCTTGACTAAAACCTTTTTCTAGGAAGGAATTGGACCTATGCAATGCATGCAGTGGTTGCCACATTTTTTCGAGTCTTTTTGTTTCCACATGAGGGTCGAATCGTGACCATTGACCAATTTTCCTTTTTTCGTCTCGACCCTTCATTGAGGGCATCCTTGGTCCCGATGATTGATAATCCTTAGCCCGACACCATAAACATAGGGGTTGGTTTGTTTCCATCATTGATGTTTACTTTCGATTACCCGCCTCCTTCTGGTGATGTCAAGCTTATATCGACTGCCCCCGACCAGCCTAGGGCTGAAATATTTCAAATGTTGTCGTTCCAAATGAATTACTTTCACGATCTATGGACTCTTCCTCCCCATTGGCCTTGATGGAAGGGAAATGGAATTTTGGCATGGCCATGCCCTTGTTTACAGAATAATTTTTGTATAGCATTGTCCAGCAAGCTTCGACCGACCTCGATTCGACTCCCACACAAGGGTTAGATCCAGTTTTCGAGCCTATTTGGGATCAAGGTTCCCTTGCCACTAAATATTATTTAGACCTAGTCTTTCCCTTAGATGAGGTGATTATTGAGGCATTGACTAGTCTAAACAGACCCTGGGATGATCTTCATCACAAATTGTATTCCTCCTGGAGTTAAGAAGAATAGAGGCAAGTGAATTTTTTTTTCCTATGACTGGAGATAGGTCTTTTCCTGTTAATCCTCTGGATATGCATGCAGTTTACACTGAGGGTAATATGGTGAGTATTGCTGAAACGATCCCTATATATATCTCCAGAACCCCTAGTGTCATGGAGAATGTTTTCATCAGAGCAGACTACTCCCCCGAAGATATTCAAATTTATACAAACTTATTTAAGGAATTTCGTGATGTTTTTTCCTAGTCTTTGAGGAAATGCCAGGCATTGATCCAAGAATCATCGAACATGAGATAAAAACTTATCATGATGCCAAGTCGTTCTGACAGAAGCTTCATCCGATGAATTCTTGAAAACTGAAAGCGATTAAGGCTGAAGTAGAGAAATTTCTTAAAGTCAGTTTCATCTACACCATATAGTTGACGGAATGGGTGTCAAATCTCATTCCAATTAACAAAAAATAGGGCACGATTAGCATGTGCATGGACTTTTGTTGCTTGAACAAGGCATGTCCAAAATATAATTTTCCCACCCCATTCATCGATAACATTATCGATGGATGTGTAGGCTGTGAGGTATTTTCATTCATGGATGATTTTTCAGGCTACAACCAGATTCAGATTAAACATGAAAACTAGCATAAAACAACTTGTATCTTTCCTTGGGGCATGCTTGATTATCATAAGATTCCTTTTGGCCTCAAGAACGTTGTAGCCACTTTTCAGCGGGCCATGTCTTTTTCATTCCACGACCTTAGACATATAGTCGAGGATTATCTTTATGATCTAGCATCAAGATCTTGCAAGAGATTTGATCATCCCACACACCTCCAACTAATCTTTGAAAAATGTCTCTACTATCGGATTTTCTTGAATCCTAATAAGTGCAATTTCTACGTGACATCGGGTCGTCTCTTAGGTTTCATATTTTCGACAACAGGGATCATGGTTGATCCTCTTAAGGTTGAGGCAATATTTTAGTTGCCTCACCCATGCACAATACCCCAACTTTAGATCTTACAGAGGAAACTGAAGTTTCTTTGGAGTTTTGTTGCGAACTATGTCGAGATCACTAGAGGGTTCATGCGCTTATTGAAAAAGGGAGTTCCTTTTTTGGGGGATGAAGCCGCTCAACGCTCTTTTGAATCATTGAAACACACCCTTACATCTGCCCCTCTGCTTCAGCCTCCCGATTATAACAGATATTTCTTGTTGTACTTGGCTACAATAGAGTCAACCATCGACATGGTCTTGGTTCAAGAGGACAATCTTCTCGAGGGGCATGTTATTTATTACCTAAGTCAAGGCCTGGTTGGGCCGGAACTCAACTATTCCGATATTGAGAAAATTGCATTGGCAGTAATGCATGATGTCCAACAGTTCCTTCATTATATTGTTCTTCGCAAGACCACTGGCATCGTCGTTGTGAATCCCTTTCAATATGTGTTGACACGACGGGTCATTGGAAGAAATATCATTATATGGATTGTAATCCTCCATGAATTTGACTTGGATTTTGTTTCCATGAAATCCAAAAAATCGTTGGCCTTTGTGGAGCTTATTTCAGAACTTCCAGTCGAATCAAGTGACGCTACGCCCGAAGAATCGCTTATTAAATGAGATATTTTTCTGATCGCATATTTGGATCCCTGGTATGGATATATTCTAGTCTACCTCCAAACTTTTAAGTGCCCTACTTATATCTCCCACAACTAATTCACCATCATGCACAAAACTATCTAATACTCGATGACACTTTGTATCGTCGAGGTGTAGATTGCATTCTTCATCAGTGCCTTATACATGAGGAAGCATAGCCCATTCTTAGCGACTGTCACACTGGAGCATGTGGTGGTCATTTTTCTGGGTTGGAAACAACCCAAACGATTCTACGAGTCTGTCAATTTTGGCCTACGTTAATCAAGGATTGCGTTGAGTCGATCAAGAAGTGTCATCCGTGTCAGATCTTCTCTTGGAAGATGAGGGCACACCCTTCTCCCATGTTTCCCATCATCATTGTTGGTCCCTTCAACAAGTGGGGGATTGATTTTACTACATGCCACCTGGCTTCAACCAGGGGGCATCATTATATCATCGTAGTGGTAGACTACTTCAAAAAGTGGTTCGAGGCTATGCCAACGTTTAACAATGACTCTCTTCATTTTTAACCAGATAGTAGCAAGGTTCAACATTCTAAAGGAGATTGTCGCTAACCATGGCAGTCACTTCCAAAACAAAATGATGACTGAGTTAACATCAAAGGTTGGGTTGAGGCAAGAACATTCATCACCCTACTACCCACAAGCGAATGGTTAGGTGGAAGTTGTGAATAAGTCCCTCAAGACTATTCTTCAGCGAACGATCAATTTTGCAAAGTCAAATTGGAATTTGATGTTGTACTCGGCGTTATGGGCCTACCAAATGTCTGTAAATACTTCCACTAGTTTATCACCTTTTCAACTCATATACGGGATGGAAGCAATCTTGCCTATTGAGTGCCAGATCCCATCTTTAAAGTTGGCAGTAGAGTTACTTCCATACACTTCATCGCTTGAGTAATTCCTATTATATCTCGAGCAACTCAATGAGAAACGTCGTGAAGTAGCCTCGGCCAATGAGGCTCACAAGAAATGAGTCAAGTGTCAATATGATCGGTTCGTTCATCCTCATATTTTCTCCGAAGGTGATCTTGTCTTGGTCTATGACCAAGACAAGGATCCGTTGGGGGCAGGCAAGTTCAAACCAATGCGATTCAAACCTTTCATTGTGAAAGAGGTCTTAAAGAAGGGTTCTTATAGTCGGGTTGAATTTGAGGGAAATGGCTTGGTGGAGCCTAGAAATGGGCTCTACCTCAAGAAGTATTACTCTTAGGTTGGTCGCTTGCGTGACTTATTATACATATGTATAGTTCTTATACAGTTTTTTGTCTTTTGTTTTATGGACGTGTCAATATTTATGTTGTCTTTTTCACTGTGGAAGATGTCAAGTGAATCAGAGGTTTTCTTTGGGTTCACGGACGACGCTAGTCGACACACTCGGAGGCTTTCTTCCACAGCTTGGGTGATTTTCACACCTGAAGGCCAGTTTCTATCTTCTAGAGGTATTTGTCTAGGTGATGCCACAAACAATGTCATTGAGTACAACACAGTCATAGATATTAGAGTTTCTTCATGACACTTTATCGCATGGCATCTCTCACCTCCGGGTCTACTTAGATGCTTAGTTTGTTGTGTCCCATTTAAATGGAGTTTACCGCGTTTATGATCCTACTTTACACTGAAGTTTCCTTAGGGTGCGTCTCTTAGAGCGTTACTTTGATTAAATTACGTATATCCATGTTCCTAGGAGATTAAATCAAATGACAGATACTCTATCTAATCAAGTATTAGATTGGCATGTTGCACACACATACACATGTACATATATTTGTAAAAAATGTGATCCATAAGACATAAAGATGTAAATATATATGTGTGTGTGTGTGTGTTTGTGTGTGTGTGTGTGTGTGTGTCTCAAAATGTGTCAGAGTACATAGGTGGGTGTGAACCCCTAAAAAATAAAATAGAGTATACATCACGGGGCTTATGCCCTAAAAAGTATACAAAAATTTCTCTCGGCACATAATAAGTCCAGCCTATCTAAGACCAAGGCCTATTGGACCTACCATAGTGAAAAATGACATTGGCCAAATGCCAAAAAATCTAAACCCAAGTCTGTGGCACCCCCACTACATGAGGTTGCATAGAAGGTAGGATATGCTCGATCCCGGCTATAAGAACTATGCAAGTGAGCGCAGTGATGTTCCGCTCCACCCATATAAAAACTATCTCAACCACTCCGGCTAGAGGTCTCCCTGTGGCTGTTGGTTCACCGGTTGTTGTTCGTCCTTCCTTTGGTCGAGGACATCACCAAGTCCTCGTGAAGTCTGTCGAACGCAATGGTCCCACGTCTGTACATAACCGATACATAGATGTAAGTACTCTGATGCATATAAAAATGATATATACAAAAGAAACTAAAAATTAAATAACTTTAAAAATATGTACCTATATCTCCTCTCTCCTCTATGGGAGGTACAAGCATGTCCGGATCTCTGAAGAAGTTGATTCCAGCATAGTAGTAATACTCTATGGTTGGAATCTTTCATGCCCACCAGTCGAAGAATTTGTTTTCTAAGGCCTCTATGTTCGTTCCTCCCCCCTATCGTGGCAGCAGTTCTACCCATCTACATACTGTTGGGAAGGAGGCCACATGCCCCCATACTGTCTCTCTAGGACTCAGACTAGGCACCCTCTCAAATAAGAACAAGCATAGGATGGTGCCAAACTTGAAGTTCTAGTTACTACACTCTCGACACTATGTCAGTTTCCTCTTCGTACAAGTGAACATGGTCATGCTCCAGTCATAAATATGTGCCTCTAAGAATTGAATTGCACAATGCATGTGCACCCGAGAAGCCTGGTGTAAGTCTGCAAATCCAGTGATCCACCCAATAAGTAATAAGATCACCTTCAATGACAAGTTGGTGATGTTGTTGATGGGAACTTGAGAACCTGATTTCTCAGTGTTGGCCTCGCAATGCATCCTGATGTAATCTTCAATGTTGAAAGGCCTGAGGGGGGAAGTGCACAGATTGGTTGGTTCCCATCTCCTCGAGAGGCTAATCAAGAATTATATTTCCTCAGTCGTTGGATTCAACGACTGCCCCTCTATCATAAACTCCTCTACATATGGATGTCAGTAATCCACCAGGGTGTTCAGTAACCTAGGTTGTACCCAAATAAAAGGACAACGGAAGAACTTCCAAAGTCCACATTGTTTCAATGTGAAAATGGAAACAAGGTCCTCATTGACCAGGATATCAATATCCTCATGTTCCCTCTCCCTCGAGTGGACATACATCCTGTTCCATGATAGTTCAAAGGGGAGTTAGCTCTTGCATTTTTTTCCATGCTTTTGAGGGTGTACGCGGGCTGCTTTTGACACAATCGCTTATGTACGTGGGCATATTGTTTTCTTCTCAAGTACATATGCGGGATGTCCTTGGACAACCTGCGTACACATAGGGCCTCCCTTTTTTAGGAGATCGTTCCCCCCAAAAAACAAAAAATAATTTCGTCCTTTGAAGCTCTCGGAATCAACTTCTTTAGCAAACGGGTCTTTTTTACCTTTTGGTTAATTTTCAAATTGTAATCGTGAAAATGAGCTGTCGGCTTCTATTTATAGACTTTGTTGGCCCTTTTTGCCACTTTTTTTACCCCCTTTTTCATTTTTTCTGGCTTGGAAATCATTTAATTCCATTCTTGAGTTTCTTATTGGATGTTACGATACAATTTGACTTTTGGTTTGGTAACTTTTGGGGAGGTGGGTCGCCTTAAAAAATCCTTTGGTAAAAGTTATTTTTTCCAACTTTTTGCATATAAGTTAGGATTCAACTTCCACTTTCTGCATCTTGTTGTCTTTTCCTCTTTTCCATAGGATCGATCCCACCGACGTGTGACACGAAACCATCATTGTTTCTTTAGAATTTTTGTGATTAGATGGTAGACCCTACCTTTACATGGATGCCCTAGATAGATCCTTATTTCATTTTGGTGTCCATGTTGTCTATAATGATTTTAGGCTCGGGAGCCCTTGTTAGTCCTGTCGTGACTACAATATTGAGCCTAATTTTTCTGATGCACCATCACTCTTGGCCTCACCCTCATGACTCCCAAAATGAGCACGCTTTGTTGTCCTTCAAGCTCTCTTCGAAATATGAAAGTAACATCCGATGAGAATACATTTATGCTTTTCAATATTGCCTAGATTAATTGAGAAAAGTAACCTTTTGGAGTCTTCTTTAAGCCCTTTTCAGACTCTCTAAACATGAAAATATTATTGATTGATCTTGTTTCTCTTCACTCTCGCCAAACTAAAACTTGAAGGCACGTCTGTCTGACGATAGATTACCCCTTTTTTAGTTTGGATGGTCAATTGTACGAACAAAGGTATACTGTAGGAACTTTGGTTCACTAGAAGAGTATTCTCAGGTATAAGTTTAACCCTTTTTCGGGCCTTAGGGACTAAATTTATGAAAAAGGAACATTCTCCTTTGTTTTGGTTTATCACATTTTTTGGGCCTTGGAGATTACTTATGAAAAAGGAATCCCCACAGAGTCCATAGTTAAACTCTTTTCAGACTCCCTAAAATTTAAAAGATCGTCAAGTGACCTGTTCCTTCACACTCGTTAAATTGGTCCAGAAGAACATCTATTGGCATAATTTTACCCCTTTTTTTTTGCCTATGGATTAAGGAGAAAAAAGGAATGCATCAAGAGATTTGTCTCACCAAGAGAGTTCTCGTCAGTAAATTTTATACTTTTTCGAGCTAAGGGGATTAAATCCAAAAAAAGGTTGTGAGTCCATAGTTAAGCTCTTTTTAGACTCCTTAAAATTGAAAAGATTCCCGACTGATCTTGTCTTTGTCACACTCATTAAAATGGTTTTGAATAAACATATTTTCGGTGCTATTTTACCCCTTTTTCAAACCGACTAGAATATCTCCAAAAATGTTACCCTTTGGAGTCTCCTTTTACGTTTTTTTAGACTCTCTAAACATGAAAAAACTACCGATATTACCTTCTCTAGGCTCCTTAAAATTACATTGAAGGGGGTTTCATTCTGTCTTGTTAATCGCATTTTCATCTCTATGTCTTTGGCCTAATGTCAGCTCCATGTTGCTCTCAACTAAACCTTCAAAGCATGCCTTATACGCAAGCTTTGTAGAACTTTTCCTCTGTGACCTAACACCTTAAACCATGGAAGAATTTTCCCTGAGTGTCCTTTGTGTGCACATGTCTCCTTTATCTGAGCATTAGTGTGTTCCTTATGCCTGGAGATAGTATGTTTTCTTGCGACACTAATTCCTCCTTTGTAACGTAGCATTCTTTTATTCTTTTTCAAGCTCTTTAAAAAATTGAAAAAGACAAAAAAATGAAAAATAAAAATAAAAAGAGGGGACAGGAAATATATATTCTTTTTTGGTAGCACAATGAGTCGCCCTTGTACAAAGAAAATCCTTTCGTTTTTTTGTCCCATATTTGGATCTAATATGACCTTAAGAAGTTGTTCCCACTACATAGAGTTGTGTCCTCCTCCATTTGGTTACTCTTCCAAACACATGGATAGTTTGTGTTGCCTCCTGCATCATGAACTTATGTCAATGTCATGTTGCCTCATTTTGATCATCTTTCATTCTTTTTTTCAGGGGAAGTTTCACCCAACTTGATTCATCCTTCTTCAGTTTGTCTCTTGAACTCATGACCCGACCATCCCGAAAGTCCAATCAAGTGCTTTTTCAAAATCAACGAATTTCTCTTCCTGATCATCAATATCCTATTGTCTTCTCCCAACGAGTCGTCGGAGACCTCTAGGTAGTGAAGTTATACACTTACATTGCACTCCTACCCTAGTTTTGAAGATCTTGAAGTTTTTTCTTGAGCTATGAAGACCTTATCTCTAGCCATCAGGCATTGTTGACTTCTTGAAGATGGATACTATACTTGTATATATTTGATTTTGAGATGTAGATACGATGTGTTTTTCTCGCAGCTATAATTTCTATATTTATATGACATGGATCTGCAGTTTATTTGATTGGAATCCATGATTTATTTGATCTCGAGCATGGTTATGACTACCTCGAAGAGACAATTACATTTTTGCAGATGGCACCTCCCGAACTCTGGTCCCAGGCTCACTCATTTCATACATTGGTGAATATTTTGTAATGCATTTCGGCCATCAGATGCTCTTCTGACCTTACACATTAGGGGGCATCTATTATAACCCTAAATTTTTCTACACATGCATACTTTGCCTTTTCCCCTCTTACTGTTATTTTTTGCCAAGCCATCACTGAGTTTCTCTTCTAAAAAACCCATTTTTTGAAGATGTATGTGCCCTGCACAAATACTACCTGCATACATATGCTTGTTGCACCACTGCAACCCACGTACGTATGCATGTTGCACCACTACAACCCGCATGCGTATGCATGTTTCACCACTACAACCCGCATATACTTGCAAAAGTTGAAAAAAATAAAAAGTTGCAAGGAATTTGTTGAGATTACGGGCTATTGGGTAGTTTCCCAACTAATCTACCACCTATATCCCATTACCCAATGAATAACCATCATTTTTTCATATAAAAGGAGGTTTTGGGGTCTCATTCCACATCTAGACATAAGAATAGTGAAATTATGCCCGTTTTACATCCCTTCCTTGCCCCAAGTAATTGCAACCCTTTTGTGAGAATTTCCTTGGCATTCCCCAATTAGACCTTCTTCCTCCATCATAACCCATTCACTTCCCAAGAAGAGATCAGAAGGTTGAGAGGAGAATCCATACAAAGGTGCACTTTTGAGCTCGGTGAAGAGGAGCCCAAACAAGGTTCGTGGAGCAGTAGTCAACTTTGGTTGTAAAGGTATAATCATTGAGTTATCAATAAAATAATTTATTTTCCTGTCCCAAATCATGGTGTATTGAATGCTCTTAATAGTTTATGTTTTGACATTCTAACATCTAACCCTAATTTTTATATGAATACCATGCTTGTAGATTTTTGTTTGTCTATGTTTGAATGTAGGCCAACCTTGGGAGGACGCGTGCAGTCAGCGAAGTTTTCAAGCGCGAGAGGATCATCACCAGACACAGAGTAGAGGTTTAGTTACCCGATCCCTCTCATCTTTGTTTTTCTTGTATGAGTTTTGGTATGTTTGGGGTAGTTAGAGAGGTAGTTTACATTTAGATGGTTAATTGATCTGCCTACATTATGAACCCTAGAGTATTCATAGGGGGGTTTTCCCACTAGCACATCTCTATGTAGATCATATATTTACAGTTGAATGCAAATCTATAATCTACATAATGGGTTGTGGTTAACTGAAATGAATTAAATTATATAGCTATACACTACTCAATAATCCAATAGAAATCAAACAAATATACATATATGAAACCGTGATGCTGGGAAAAAAAGTGGAACATCCATGATCCACCTACCTATAGATCCATAACAACCAAAATTACCTTTCCTAATCATCCCCTAGCGTGACCATGACTCCATAAGGTCAAACTAATCATCACTCATTAGCCAATGTCTCTATGTACAGTTTAGAAAATCATTTCCTAACAACACTTGTGCTCATAACAACAAATAGTCATCTCCACAACATACTAAACAATGTCCTGCTTCACACATATGTTGTATATATCATTTTTCCAATGCCTAGTACTTTCCATTCATTTCCATCCTTGGGAAATTCACAACTTTGCAAATCCCTGATTTTTAGGGGCTTCCAATGACATAACTGAACTTCTGACACTTGTAAAAATCATCTTTGAGTTAACTGAAACATGTTCCCCACTCATGGTGTCATATTCAACTACTTTTAACCTGGTTGTTCCACTTGTTTTCCATCATTTAATTTATTAAAAATATGTCTTTTACATGTGTCGATGAGAAAAGGACAGTTGGAAAGCCAAACTCTTTCCCAACAATCACAAAAATAATAATTACATACTTCCACAAATTCAAATCTAAATTTCCATAAATGGAAATTTATTTTTAAAACAACAATTTTAAAATAAGTTGTTTTGTATATTTGAGGATGTCACAACATTCAAGCAGTGAGTGGATGCTTTGGAGCATGAATGACATCAACTGAGAGTCATCACCTTTCCACAACATTCAAATTTAGGTTCCAATTTTCAGCAAACAACAAAGAAACCATTGGAAGACCAAGTTGAGACATCGAGAGGCAACGACATTACACATGTACGAAGATCAAAGATCAAGAACCTAATTAAGGTGAATTACATGAAAAATCTGATAATGAATCTACAATATAATTATGCATTTTCAATGCATTTTGATTTTAGGACGGTTAATTAAAGTATACAATAGTAGGGCTTCTTGAATGTATGATGAGACAATTAGTTTTTTTAGAACAAATTCATATAATCAAACTCATACTTCATAGAGACGACTTTTATATCTATATTCTATGTTGTTTTTATTCTGCTCAACCTTCTTTATACATAAAATCCTTTTCAGTTCCTTAAAAAACACAATGCATTATAAGAAATAAAACATTTCATTGGTCCTATGACTATTAATATTTAAAAACCAATATGATTAACCTTACATGATGTCTCTAGTATAATGGATTGATGCTCAACTTTGTATTTGCTCATCGTGGCGTGTATCCCATGCGATTTAACCAAATCACCCATTCTAGTGTGAATTTACTTCTGATTAACTCCACTCTACACACATAAACAATCACTCTAAAAATGTGGTCCTCCACATGTCTATCACCCCCTCTTAAGAGATTAACACTAACTTCTCGACTGGGAAAAAATAGTTTTTCTTGTCGATTAAGTTGGTCAAGTTTGTTGTGTTGGTGGTCGATATGGTGGCCTATGGTTTCCTATCATTTGTCTCTAAGTACTCATCACTAGTCCCCTTGGCACATATGTGTGTTTTGTTATAGGTCCCGATGTACTAGTTGACAATAATGCTTCTCTCTATCCCCTTGAACGTGAAGGTCGCAATGGTTTAAACATACCTCCACCCACAAATTTCTCCTCGACTATTATATCCCTTTTAGCTACCTTTTGTGAAATGCAAGGAATCAATATCCTCACCTTAGATCTAATGTTATAGTTCAAGAAATTATGTCACTCAAGGTTATATATGGTAGTTGTATATTTAGAGTGAATTGTACTTATTATAAGTTTTTATGAACATATCTATATAAATCCATCTTAACTTAGATTTATCAAGAGTCTAGAGAGACCAAATCTTTAGGTGCAAACCTTTTCTCATGTTTTTGACTTTAAAAAATGTTTGTACATCAAGAGATTTGATGAGCAATTGAGATAGATTTATGTTGATTTATACTATTATAATGATTGTTTTTTAAGTTTTATTATTATTATTGTGGGTTATTTTTTCATTTTTCATTTTTATGGATGTCAATTTTATTTAGATTTTATCAATTTATTTTGTTAACATAATCTTATGTTTCATAAACTTTGACACATAGCGTATGAAATTTATTCATTAAAAACAACAAAAAGAAACATATATATTTATAATTCATAATTTTCCTATAACACTTAGGTGGAAATTAATTAAAATAAAAAATTATAAAAAATAGAAAGGTGGAAATTAATTAAAATGAAGAATTATAAAAAATAGAAATCCCTAATCTATATATATATATAAAGTAAGTCAGCTTTGATCTTATAAGTATATATATTTTTAATTAAATAAGTCGGCTATGATCTTATAAGTGGATAAAAAATAGACGTAAAAAAATACCAAAGAAGTTCTCTTAACCATTAATACATTTGAGAACCATTATGATTGCTTTATTTTTAATTTTATAAAATATTATTGAATCAACATATATTCACATAATTATATTTGTGTTAAGTTTGATATTTAATATGTATTTTTTTTTAATTTAAAGTTCTCTTAACCATTAATACCTTTGAGAACTATTATGATTGCTTTATTTTTAATTTTACAAAATATTATTGAACCAACATATATTCACATAATTATATTTTTTTAAGTATATTCACATAACTATATTTGTGTTAAGTTTCATATTTAATATGTATTTTTTTTAATTTAATTATCAAGCAATGTTATAATAATTTATTTATATATATTTTTTCCACTAACATACATTACATAGTTAATTAAACTATAATTTGAATTCCTTACTAATTCTTTTATCTAATGGCCATTAAGGGGGTTCAATTCTTAGAGCATTAAAATCCCAAGCATGTCGAGAGATCCGATAGACACACAAGGATTAAGTAAGTTTCATATTTAATATGTATTTTTTTTAATTTAATTATCAAGCAATGTTATAATAATTTATTTATATATATTTTTTCCACCAACATACATTACACAGTTAATTAAACTATAATTTGAATTCCTTACTAATTCTTTTATCTAATGGCCATTAAGGGGATTCAATTCTTAGAGCATTAAAATCCCAAGCATGTCGAGAGATCCGATAGGCACACAAGGATTAAGTAAGTTTCATATTTAATATGTATTTTTTTTAATTTAATTATCAAGCAATGTTATAATAATTTATTTATATATATTTTTCCACCAACATACATTACACAGTTAATTAAACTATAATTTGAATTCCTTACTAATTCTTTTATCTAATGGCCATTAAGGGGGTTCAATTCTTAGAGCATTAAAATCCCAAGCATGTCGAGAGATCCGATAGACACACAAGGATTAAGTGAGTTGAATACCTTTGCATGGTCATGTAATTTTAATGTTAATTGTCCATTGATTTGGAAGGCTATTCACGATTAAATGCTAATTATTCATTGACTTGGAAGGCTATTCATCCTACAATTAATTATAAATGTTAATTATTCATTGATTTGGAAGGTTATTTATCCTAAAGTTAATTAGAGAAAAATATTAAATGCTAATTATTCATTGACTTGGAAGGCCATTCATCCTACAATTAATTAGAGATGTTAATTATTCATTGATTTGGAAGGCTATTTTTTTTTTTAAGTAAAAAGAAGATCCTATTATATTAATGCTTCAAAAATACACCATGACATGGAGGTGCCAGTTGTCCCGCCTGTGAAGGAAACCGAGACAGTTGGCCTGTCCAAAATAGCATGCAAATTCAAAATCTCGTTTTGCCACCTTGCCCGAAGGAAACCAGGGTGCACGACCAGTTTCAGCAGCAGTTTGATAATGCCTATGCTAACGCTAACATGGCTATGAACTAGAAGAGCTACAGCTCTAATAAACATCAAAAAGAGAGAGAGTTTGAGACAATGTTGAACAGGAGAACCTATTAACCAGTGTCCTCGTGGTCGTTCGTCTCCTTGCCGCTTCTGACAGGAATGGCATAGAGCTGAGCACAGGTGGGGCATTGTCGCCATGGGGTGGCACTGGAGTAAGTTGCATACAACATATCCAGGAGTTGGCTAACACGGACAACCCTGAAGATTTGGTCGTCCACCATGCTGCGGACCTCGAAGATCAAGTTCAGGTGCTTCGAGTGAAGAAGTGGTGGCAGGGGTGGCGATTTTTGCTCATCGTCCGTCTCCTGGTGTGCATGCTGCGTTCTTTGCAGCTGCAATTCATTGTTGCCTTCCGGCAGCTCTTCCTCTACCAGGCAGGTGGAGAATTCCTCGGTGGGAGCGTCCCTGGGACCGTGTACTTCTCGCGGGCGGGGAGGTGGTGCTTCTGCTCCAATGCACGCAGGGAGGTTCCAATTGTCTGGAACCGTAAACATGCGACTTTCAGAGAAGTCGTGGGGGAGTTCCATCGATGGAATTTCCTCGACATAAGTTCTGGGGGGCGAGTCTACTATTGTGGCCTCCCTGGGTCTCCTCCTCTTAGCAAGAACCAGAGCTCACTCGAATCGTTTGTGTGTTTTTCGTCGAGAGTCGGCCACGTACCACCCTGCTCCTCTGCGGGGTCTTCCTCTAGCTCGTGGCATGATGAGAATGAGGACGAGAGCCAGAACTTCCCCTGCACGTCTATTCTTGCTCGGCTCTGTGAGCTACAAATGCATCCTAAGGCTGCCGAGAAGGTTGATAAGGGCATAAATGGTGGTTGTAGCCATTAAGGCCGAGGGCTTAATGCTCTGGTTGGCCGGCCTGTTCGCGCGAGTGATAGGCCCCGTCAAAAGGTGGAGGTCGACTGAAGTGATGCCCCTCATAACTAGCGGGAATATGAGGGCGGTTCGCCACCATTAATGGCCCCTCCTGGCGCTTCTCCATGTGCCCATTATGCTCTGAGTGGCACCCCATCTGGGGGATTTGGAAGGCTATTTATCCTAAAGTTAATTAGAGATGCTAATTATTCATTGACTTGGAAGGTTGTTTATCATACAATTAATTAGAGAAAATATCATGTGAGAAAATACAAAAGTATTTCCTCCTAGGAGGTTATTTTATACATAGTAAAAGGTTATTTGATAGAAATGGTTCATTATGTTTTAAATTATCCCCATAAAATATTCCATAATCATAATTTTTTTTTAAACATGTTTTAAATTTAATAAATGGACATAAGTTAATTCTCATTCATCTACCAAGATTATGGTTGATCGTCCATTAATTTTTCTTTGACTACAAATATTTTTCTTGTCGTTTAATGTTGTGCATATGCTTAACATTTTTTTTTTTCATAATATTTAAATTATTTTGATCACATCTCTAACCAACCAATTTAATGTCTTTTGTCCAAAACTCTTACTGAATTAATCACCGAACACACATGCAATCTCAAAAGTTAGATAACCTAATTTTGGATTTTTAATATTAGATAACTATGACATCTATTCATCTAGGTCATTAAATTCATGTTACTATAATAAATACATATGCTCAGTGCAATGTTTCCACTTATTTGTTTTTGAATTTATAGTTATGAGTATCCAACTATTCAGTATCGTTTGATGTCTCCTTTCTTTCACAACCTCTTCTTTCCATAGACTCCACTTTTTTTATATTCGAATATATTTTAGGATTTTCCTCCTTTATATATACGTGAGCTAGGGTATTTCTATAACTCGCTATAGCTTGCATTGATGGTTGCACTTATAATAATAACCCTATAATTCTCTATAACTTGCATAGATGGTTGCACATATAATCATCATCCATATCTACAGTTCCTGGTTGACCATCCTTGAACAAATAACTCATATTTGCAGTGCACTTCCTCCTAAACCATTCATGAACAAAGTTTTATTGTTTCCCTATACCTCTCCCATGGGTTGCTATCTCTTTAACAATAATATGAACTAGTGATGCAATCTTCTGTACCATGAGACCAGTGGAATGTGGAGTTGTATGCATGCATAGTGAATACAAATTCAAATCTTACCCACTCTAATGTCATATATGTGTATACCTTGCGAAATGGATGACTCAACTTTTTGGAATTTTGACTATTTTTATTGCACTAATTACATTGAAAGTGTTTTGATTGTAAATTCATGACTATGGTAATTATATGTTTTGATTGCAAATTCTTGGACATCAGTACCATATACACTAAATATTTAGTCCCAACTATTTGTACATTCAAGTATCACCCTTGTTATAATCTCTTTCCTAGTTATTAATTTTTTCATTTATTAGTAATTCCAATAGTCCATAGTTTTTCCTTTAAAATGAGGGATTATATATATATATCAAGAAAAATGTTAAAAACTTCATAACAATATAATATGTGTGCATGATTATTTGAGCTTATATTTTGAATTAATCATAGAAGCTCTTTAACCTTTGTAACTATTAAGTTTATTAATTATGTGTAATGATCTTGATTACTTCATTAAATTTTATTTTTACATACTTATTATAATTTTCATAAATAATTTATCATGCAACATTCTAATTTCAAAAGTTAATGCTAAGCTAGGACCTATATAGACATTTTTTTATTTAAGGTCTCTTTTCAAATTTATTGAGGATTTATTTTATAAAATAAATAATAATTGGTTGATGATTTATTTCAAAGAATTTTGTTGCCGTATATAATAACTATAACAAGAGGTTTCCATTATTTATTGGTTTCAATATATTTTTTATTGTTTTTCTTTTTTTGTAAATAAAAGTAACTCTATATTGATATTCACAAATATTTGTGGCATTACAAAATATGATGTCTGCCACCTATCGTGCCACAGCTAGGAAACCAGGATAGGTGGCTATCAAAATTCAAGTGCAACTGTAACTGTTTGGACATGATAGTAATATTGTCTAACTGGAAAAAAAAAGTTTACAGTGATCAACTAAGCAGTGGCCATGGCCAACTGTCATACAATATTTGTTAGAGAATCTAAATTGTTTGTGTAATTGACTAAACCAAAAGAAAAAAATTAACCTGGGGGAGCTAGTCCAAGTGCGAGCTCGGGATCAACCAACCATGGGCGTTGTAGGCTGGGACAAATTTCTGGCCGCATGTTGGGAACAGTTTGCTAGCAGGATATTCCATCATCGCATCGAACAGGAGGTCCATACGATGGCCCAAGAGTTGTTGAATGTGTGTCTGGTCATCCATTTTCTGTCACAGCTTGAAGATGAGCTAAAGCTGCTCGTCTCAAAGTAAAATTGGGGTGAGCAGAGATAGCTCCTCAATTAGATCTATGTCCATCTCCAAGTCTGGATAAACTGCATCCAATGCTTCCATTGTTGTCGTTGGAGTAGCCACTTGCCAGCTGGGAGGAATTTATTCCTCCACCAAGCAAGTTCCAGTGCCATAGAAATCATCCAAAGTGTGGGTGTTGGGGTGGGGGGGAAATTCCTGGGTGAAGGTTAGGTAGAGGAGAAAATTTTTCAAGAGGGAGGATTTCCTCCTTGATTTTGTAGTTGCCAAGGTCATTGGTGGGATTGGCGATAGGAGATCGGGGTTGCTGACGTTGAATATAGAGTTGGTCGAGACAACTGGTAATGATGAGGGCTAGTTGAGAGGGGGGGAGTTTGTTGCATCTAGTAAGGGCACTATAGTACAACGGACCCCTTCTGGACTTGCCCCTCTCTGGGAATGGTGTGAGCGTTGAGGTGATAATTAGGCTGGATAAACAATAGAGGAATGATCGTTGGAGGCCAAATAATCGAGTGCAAGGAGAAAATGAAATGGGAGAGATAGGGAAATATCGAGCACAAGGCTAAGTGACAGCCAAGGAACAGACAGGCACAAGGCAGGGAGAAATGGGAGAACGATCCAGAGCACAAGCCTTCATAGTTCCTGGTGAATTGACATGGGTGAGAGCCATGAAGGCAGAGGTGACTACTAGCCTAGTGCAAGTACCTTGCTTGGTATGCCCATCCTGGTTCGTGCAAGGCTGCATTAAGTTTCCTTGGAGTGCCCAACGCACTACCATTAATCCATGATGAGTGTGGGTCATTTAGTCTGGAGGAAAGGGATGGAGGTAGGGATTAATAGCTCCCTACGCGGCCTAAGTCCACCTATCATCCTGTTCACTACACCTATCACCCCATCCGGGAGAGGGTAATCCTGGAGGGCCAGCTCCCTGCATTGAATCAATAGTTGTGAGCTCTAGGACTGCCTTGTGTCAATGTAGATGTCTTTTTTTTTTTACTCCCACATTTTCTATCGTGTTTTCCACCTTGTTGTCCTAATGTCTTATATGTGAGGTGATTAGAGTAAGGGTGGGCCTGAGAAGAGATTTCAGGCTGTTTAGGGGCCCAAGGAGGTGCCAACTAGGGGTGATTTTCTCCGAGTCCATTCCTATTATGATTTTGGTGGTGATATTGATGATTAATCTGGAATCATGTTCTATTATTAGACAAGTAAGGTTTTGATTGAATGCCATTTGGATCCCTTTGATTATTCCCTAGATTTCGGTCGAGTTATTTTTGTCGTGTCCTAGATTCTCTACCATCAGGTACTATATTTGGTCAACATTGTCCTGAATAATAGCTCCATACCCAGAGTGACCAGGATTGCCTTTGGAGGCACCATCAAAGTTGAATTTATGGAATCCTGGGTGTGGATTAAGCCAAGACGAGGGACTGGAAGAAGAGGCTTTTTGGGTTAGGTTCTGGGGGGAAAGAGTGGGGGTAAAGGAAAAATCCCAAGAGCTTAGAAATGATCTTTCAGAGGGGTCTGAGGGGAAATCTTCATGGGACCAAGAGTGGAGTTTGAGAGTTTCCAGAATATTCCATTGGATGGTGGTCCAAAGGACCGAGGGGGGAGGCCTGAGAATTGAATATTCTTCTATTTCTCTCTTTCTAGAGTTTCCAGACTATGAAGCGAGGGAGAAGTTTCCATATTCTATTTAAGATGGGAATTTTGTAGGATTCATCTCCCCAATCTTTGATAGTGTTAATGATGTTATTTCTTTCTCAATTAGTCCTTCTCATGCTTTGGATAGCCTTGTTCCAGATTATCTCACTGTATGGGAAATGATTAAGGAGGTGTTCCATGGTTTCTTCTTGTTGTTGACACAAGTTGCAGATTAAGAGTCCTATGGAGCCTCTTCTCTTGAGTTTTTCCCACGTTAAGATTTTGTTTTGAACCATCAACCACAGAAAAGTGGAAATTTTCAGCCAGATTTTGGATTTCCAGATTGTTTTCCATATATGCTCTTTTTTATTGTTTTGGAAGTTTTCCTGCAAATTGTAGCCTTATTTGAGTGTAAAGTTGCCATTGGGAGTGCACCCCCATCAGAGGTTGTATGGGTCTATGCTTCTATGGATTTTCCTATGTTTGATCATTTCTTTCCAATGTTGTAAGTCACAATCTGTTGCCACATAAAGATCATGAGTTGCCTCTTTCCATCTGTGTCAGGGGGGGGCTAATTAAGGTATTCGACCAAATATCTGCCACTTTGAGGGAGGGGATATCCTGAATGTGATCCAGATAGGATCTTACATTATTCTTATTTTGCAAGGGGGGCATCTGTTGCCAAGAGTCCATCTAGAAAAGTGAACTGATACCATTTCAGATTTCCCAAAAGGTGTGTTCTTGTACTAGCGAGTGATTTTTCCATGCAACATTCTAGATGTTGGATCCCTGGACCTTATCCTACATCTGAATGAGATGATCTTGAGGAGTGTTTGGGGCATATTTTCATTTCCAAAGTTGGGCCCATATTTTTGTTGGGGATTTGAGCCATCGCCGCCAAGTTTTTGCGCCCATTCTACTGTTTATTTTTCCTGGATCCTATAGACTCAAACCTCCCATTGATTTGGGCTTGTAAATTTTATCCCAACTGACCAGAGCCCACTTTCTGTTGGGATCATGACCATGCCAAAGGAAGTTTCTCTGGAGGTTTCTTATTCGTTTTATCACAGATTGGGGTGCAACAAGGGACAATAAAAGATGGGTTGAAGAACAAATTTTAAAAGACTGAGTCTAGATGGAAGGTTGAGGGAACAAAAAGTCCAGTTGCTTAGGTGGTTGGATATTGAGAGAAAAAGGGATTCCCAGGAGATATTGCGAGTGACTGATTCTGAGAGTGGGAGTCCTAAGTATTGAAAAGGTAGGGAGAAAATTGGAATATTTAGCACCCGTGAGAAATGCTACTGGACAACTACAGGCTTGTTGAAAAAGAAGAGTTTTTGTTTGTTACCCGAATGAAGGAGGGTCCTAAGGATTCGTTGAAGTCATTGAGAAAAGATCTTAGCTTACAATATTCTTGGGAAGTGGGGGTATTTAGGAGCAGGGTATCATCGATAAATTGATTGTGCGAGGTTGTTGGTTGGATTCCATGAAGATTAAGTCCTTGTAGCAAGCCATTTTGTATGGATGCTTTGATGTAGCAGCCAAGGCCTTCAACCATTATGACAAAAATAAAGGCGGATAGAGGGTTTCCTTGTCTTATGCCTCAGGTCGGGGTGAACGTTTGGGAGGGAACATCGTTGAACATGATTGAGAAAAAGGGAAAGGAGGTGAGGTTCATTATCCAGGAGATCCAATCTTTGTTGAACCCAAAAGCTTCCAGAAGGGATTTCATGTATTTCTAGCTTAGTTTATCAAAATCTTTTGAGAGGTCCAATTTAAGTAACATACCTTGGGCGCGAGTATTTTTGGGAGAGTGGATGATTTTGTGTACCAGGATAACGATGTCCATGATTTGCCTGCCTTATACATATCCAGACTATTCTTTGGAAATGATGAATGGGAGAATCGGTTTTAGCCTCAGAGATATGACTTTGGAGATGATTTTGTAGATCACATTGCAAAGCGCTATTGGTCTAAAGTTCTTCGGGTTGGTGAATCTCTCTTCCTTATGTATGAGAGTGAGGAAAGTGGCATTTAGCGCTAGAAGGACTTTGTCGTAAATCTTGGATTCCTCGAATACTAGCCATACTTCTTCACGTAGCATAGGCCAACAATAGTGGAAGAAATCGGTGGTGAAACCAACTAGGCCTGGAGTTTTTCCCTTGGGGAGATCCTGCACTACTTGATCTACTTCATCTTGAGATATGGGCAACATTAGGGCCGCATTATGTTATGAGGAGATTAAGACTGGGATGTTCTGAGTGACCCACTCAATTGCTAGAGTCATGTCTGTGAGGGGCTCTAAGAGTAGATATTTGTAGTAGTCCCACAACTCAGTTGTTATTTCCCCATGGGTTAGGATGGTGTTACCTTGATTGTATTCCAGCTTTGTAATGTGATTGATGAAGCATCTGTGGATCATGGATCAGTGGAAGAATTTACAGTTTCTATCCCCCTCTTTGAGCCATTGTACGCGAAATTTTTGCTTCCATAATATTTCCTCCTGGTTGTATCTTTATTCCAGCTGCCTTTTGAGGGTATCCTCTTCTTCCTGTTGTTGGGCATATATATGACTTGTTTGGGTGTTCCTCTCCTGAATGTATTCAGGTTTCTGTTCTAGTGATTTTTGATCTTGAAAGATATTTCCAAATGCTTCTTTGTTCCATTGGCACAAATGGTGCTTGAAGCTTTTTAGCCTTTATTGGATTATGTACATTTTGGTGCCATGATTGATCTCTACATTTTCCCACCATAGTCTGGATAACTCTTAAAAATTTGGGTGGGATAACCAAAATCTTTCGAATCTGAAGGGTTTGAGATTTGGAGTGGCTATCATGTGTATCCATAGCTACACTGGCCAATGGTACGATCCTTCTTTTGGGGGAATGTTCGCTTCGACCATTGATCCTTCTAGCAGAAGGGTTTCAGAGATTAGGAAGCGATCCAATATTCTTGCTATTTGTTGGGGACCTGATCCCATGTTGGACCAGGTGAAGGTTCCATTTCATATTTCAATGTCGACCAGTTTGAGGTTATCTATGAGTTCCTGGATTTTTGAGTTGTCCTACTCCAGGTGCTTCTTCCCTCCTGTATTTTCCTCAAAAGTGAGGATGATGTTCAAGTCTCCTCCAATTATCCATCATTTTTTCCAACGAGTGATCCCAGATAGGACATGCTTCTAAGGAAATGTTCTTTTTCTTGGCGACTTTGAGGGCCGTAATCATTGGTGATCATTGCATCTTTGTTAGAACCTATTTCTCGGTAGTGAGAAATTATAGTGATTTTCGTAGAGAGTGCTTGGTCCATTATCACTGTGGTTTGATTCCAGAGAATGACAAGTCCTCCTACTACTCCTTTCGAGTCCATATGATAATAGTTGCTTTATCTCAAACATTTTTTGAATATGTCCTCCACTATTTGTCCTGCACATTTTGTTTTTTGTAGTAGTAGAATGTCTGGGTCTTCATATTTTATATAGTTTCGAAGAATCCTTTGCTTGGATTTCCCATTTAAGACTCTAATATTCCATTTGATGATTTTCATCATTAACAGTTGGGGGGGTGAGACAAGGAACATTCCGAGAGATGTTGTATTTGTCCCGAGTTGATCATGTAGTTACTTGCCTCCTTTATCAGTTGTTGAACATATTTTCTTCCCCGTCTTTTTTTTTCCTTGGGGATTTTCTTGGGATCTGGATTTGGATCAGCATCTATGCCTAGCATGGAAGTGGCTCCAGCCGTAGAGTCTAGGAATACCTTGTGTACTTTTCTGAGTTGATCACCCACGATGGTTTGGACATCCTTTTTGTTGAGCGCTTCTTCTAGCTTGTCTAGATCTATGTCTGCCAATTCTTGCTCGCTCATCTCCATTTCCATATCCTCTTCCATTGTTTGGCTCTTTCTTGGGTTCAAGGGGGCTTGAGATTCCGGGGTTATTATCTGCTCTGAGCGAGGCTACTGTTGTTGTTTTTTCTTACTGCTGGGTTGATTTTCTCTGAGTCCATTCCTGTTATGATTTTGGTGGTGATATTGATGATTAATATGGAATCTTCTTCTATTATTAGAAAAGTAAGGTTGTGATTGAATGCCATTTGGATCCCTTTGATTATTCCCAAGATTTCTGTCGAGTTATTTTTGCCGTGTCCTAGATTCTCTGCCATCAGGTACTGTATTTGGTCAACATTGTCCCGAATAATAGCTCCATACCCAGAGTGACTAGGATTTCCTTTGGAGGCAATGTCAAAGTTGAAATTATGGAAACCTGGGGGTGGATTAAGCCAAGAGGAGGGACTAGAGGAAGAGGCTTTTTAGGTTAGGTTCTGGGGGGAGAGAGTGGGGGTAAAGGAAAAATCCCAGGAGCTTAGAAATGATCTTTCAGAGGGGTATGAGGAGAAATCTTCATGGGACCAAGAGTGGAGTTTTAGAGTTTCCAGAATATTCCATTGGATGGTGGTCCAAATGACCGGGGGGAGGCCTGAGAATTGAATATTCTTCTATTTCTCTCTTTCTAGAGTTTCCAGACTATGAAGCGAGGGAGAAGTTTCCATATTCTATTTAATATGGGACTTTTGTAGGAGTCATCTCCCCAATCTTTGATAGTGTTAATGATGTTATTTCTTTCTCAATTAGTCCTTCTCATGCTTTGGGCAGCCTTGTTCCAGATTATCTCACTGTATGGGCAATGATTAAGGAGGTGTTCCATGGTTTCTTCTTGTTGTTGACACAAGTGGCAGATTGAGAGTCCTATGGAGCCTCTTCTCCTGAGTTTGTCCCATGTTAAGATTTTGTTTTGAACCATCAACCATAGAAAAGTAGAAAATTTCAGCCAGATTTTGGATTTCCAGATTGTTTTCCATATATGCTCTTTTTTATTGTTTTGGAAGTTTTCTTGCAAATTGTAGGCTTCTTTGAGTGTAAAGTTTCCATTGGGAGTGTACCACCATCAGAGGTTGTATGGGTCTATGATTCTATGGATTTTCCTATGTTTGATCATTTCTTTCCAATGTTGTAAGTCACAATCTGTTGCCACATAAAGATCATGAGTTGTCTCTTTCCATCTGCGTCAGGGGGGGGTTGATTAAGGTATTCGACCAAATATCTGCCACTTTGAGGGAGGGGATATCCTGAATGTGATCCAGATAGGATCTTAGATTATTCTTATTTTGCAAGGGGTCCATCTGTTGCCAAGAGTCCATCCAGAAAAGTGAACTCATACCATTTCAGATTTCCAAAAAGGTGTGTTCTTGTACTAGCGAGTGATTTTTCCATGCAACATTCCAGATGTTGGATCCCTTGACCTTATCCTGCATCTGAATGAGATGATCTTGAGGAGTGTTTGGGGCATATTTTCATTTCCAAAGTTGGGCCCAGATTTTTGTTGGGGATTTGAGCCATCGCCACCAAGTTTTTGCACCCATTGTATTGTTTATTTTGCCTGGATCCTATAGACTCAAACCTCCCATTGATTTGGGCTTGTAAATTTTATCCCAACTGACCAGAGCCCACTTTTTGTTGGGATCGTGACCATGCCAAAGGAAGTTTCTCTGGAGATTTCTTATTCATTTTATCACAGATTGGGGTGCAACAAGCGCCAATAAAAGATAAGTTGGGATGGGTTGAAGGACAAATTTTAAAAGAGTGAGTCTAGATGGAAGGTTGAGGGAACATAAAGTCCAGTTTCTTAGGCAGTTGGAGATTGATAGAAAAAGGGAATCCCAGGAGATATTGTGAGCGACTGATTCTGACAGTGGGAGTCCTAAGTATTGATAAGGTAGGGAGAAAATTGGAATATTTAGCACACGTGAGATATGCTACTGGACAGTTGCAGGCGTGTTGAAAAAGATGAGTTTATGTTTGTCCTGGTTGAAGGAGGGTCCTGAGGATTCACTGAAGTCATTGAGAAAAGATCTTATCTTACCATATTCTTGGGAAGTGGGGGTATTTAGGAGCAGGGTATCATCGATAAATTGACTGTGCGTGGTTGTTGGTTGGAGTCCATGAAGATTAAGTCCTTGTAGCAAGCCATTTTGGATGGATGCTTTGATGTAGCAACCAAGGCCTTCAACCATTATGACAAAAATAAAGGGGGATAGCAGGTTTCCTTGTCTTATGACTCAGGTCGGGGTGAAAGTTTGGGAGGGAACACCGTTGACCAGGATTGAGAAAAAGGGAAAGGAGGTGAGGTTCATTATCCAGAGATCCAATCTTTGTTGAAGCCAAAAGCTTCCAGAAGGGCTTTCATGTATTTCCAACTTAGTTTATCAAAATATTTTGAGAGGTCCAATTTGAGTAACATACCTTGGGCACGAGTAGTTTTGGGAGAGTGGATGATTTTGTGTACCAGGATAACAATGTCCATGATTTTCCTGCCTTCTACATATCAAGACTGTTCTTTGGAAATGATGAATGGGAGAATGGGTTTTAGCCTCAGCGATATGACTTTGTAGATGATTTTGTAGATCACATTGCAAAGCGCTATTGGTCTAAAGTTCTTCGGGTTGGTGAATCTCTCTTCCTTATGTATGAGAGTGAGGAAAGTGGCATTTAGCGCTAGAAGAACTTTCTCGTAAATCTTGGATTTCTTGAATACTAGCCGTACTTCTTCACGTAGCATAGGCAAACAATAGTGGAAGAAATCGGTGGTGAAACCAACTAGGCCTAGAGTTTTTCCCTTGGGGAGATCCTGCACTACTTGATCTACTCCATCATGAGATATGGGCAACATTAGGGCTGCATTATGTTATGAGGAGATTAAGGCTGGGATGTTCTGAGTGACCCACTCAATTTCTAGAGTCATTTCTATGCGGGGCTCTGAGAGTAGATATTTGTAGTAGTCCCACAACTCAGTTGTTATTTCCCCATGGGTTAGGATGGTGTTACCTTGATTGTCTTCCAACTTTGTAATGTGATTGATGAAGCATATGTGGATCATGGATCAATGGAAGAATTTAGAGTTTTTATCCCCCTCTTTGAGCCATTGTATGGGAGATTTTTGCTTCCATAATATTTCTTCCTGGTTGTATCTTTATTCCAGCTGCCTTTTAGGGTATCCTCTTCTTCCTGTTGTTGGGCATCTCTATGACCTATTTGGGTGTTCCTCTTTTGAATGTCTTCAAGTTTCTGTTCTAGTGATTTTTGATCTTGAAAGATATTTCCAAATGCTTCTTTGTTCTATTGGCACAACTGGTGCTTGATGTTTTTTAGCCTTTATTGGAATATGTACATTTTGGTTCCATGATTGATCTCTACATTTTCCCACCATAGTCCGGATAACTCCTAAAAATATGGGTGGGATAACAAAAATATTTCGAATTTGAAGGGTTTGAGATTTGGAGTGGCTACCATGTGTATCCATAGTTGCACTAGCCAATGGTACGATCTTGCTTTTTGGGGAATGTTGGCTTCGACCATTGATCTTTCTAGCAGAAGGGTTTTAGAGATTAGGAAGAAATCCAATCTTCTTGCTATTTGTTGGGGACCTGATCTCCTGTTGGACCAGGTGAAGGTTCCATTTCATATTTCAGTGTCGACCAGTTTGAAGTTATCTATGAGTTCCTAGAGTTTTGAGTTGTCCTACTCCAGGTGCTTCTTCCCTCTTGTATTTTCCTCAAGAGTGAGGATGATGTTCAAGTCTCCTCCAATTATCCATCATTTTTTTCCAACGAGTGATCCCAGATAGGACATGCTTCTAAGGAAATGTTCTTTTTCTTGGCGACTTTGAGGGCCATAATCATTGGTGATCATTCCATCTTTCTTAGAACCTATTGCTCGGTAGTGAGCAATTATAGTGCTTTTCGTAGAGAGTGTTTGGTCCATTATCACTGTGGTTTGATTCCATAGAATGACAAGTCCTCCTACTACTCCTTTCGAGTCCAGATGAGAATAGTTTCTTTATCTCCAACATTTTTTGAATATGTCCTCCGCTATTTGTCCTGCACATTTTGTTTTTTGTAGTAGTAGAATGTCTGGGTCTTCATCTTTTATATAGTTTCGAAGAATCCTTTGCTTGGATCTCCCATTTAAGCCTCTAATATTCCATTTGATGATTTTCATCATTAACAATTGGGGGGGTGAGACAAGGAACATTCCAAGAGACGTTGTATTTGTCCCGAGTTGATCATGTAGTTACTTGCCTCCTTTATCAGTTGTTGAACATATTTTCTTCCTCGTCTTTTTTTTTCCTTGGGGATTTTCTTGGGATCTAGTTTTGGATCAGCACCTATGCCTAGCCTGGAAGTGGCTCCAGCTGTAGAGTCTAGGAATACCTTGTGTACTTTTTTGAGTTGATCACCCGCGATGGTTTGGAGATCCTATTTGTTGAGCACTTCTTCTAGCTTGTCTAGATCTATGTCTGCCAATTCTTGCTTGTTCATCTCCATTACCATATCCTCTTCCATTATTTGTCTATTTCTTGGGTTCAAGGGGGCTTGAGATTCTGGGGTTATTATCTTCTCTGTGCGTGGCTACTTCTCTTGTTTTTTCTTACTGCTGGTGTGATTTTCTCCGAGTCCATTCCTGTTATGATTTTGGTGGTGATATTGATGATTAATCTAGAATCTTGTTCTATTATTAGACAAGGTTGTGATCGAATGCCATTTGGATCCCTTTGATTATTCCCTAGATTTTCGTCGAGTTATTTTTGTCGTGTCCTAGATTCTCTGCCATCAGGTACTGTATTTGGTCAACATTGTCCCGAATAATAGCTCCATACCCAGATTGACCACGATTTCCTTTGGAGGCACCATCAAAGTTGAATTTATGGAATCTTGGGGGTAGATTAAGCCAAGAGGAGGGACTGGAAGAAGAGGCTTTTTGGGTTAGGTTCTGGGGGGAGAGAGTGGGGGTAAAGGAAAAATCCTAAGAGCTTAGAAATGATATTTCAGAGGGGTCTGAGGGGAAATCTTCATGGGACCAAGAGTCGAGTTTGAGAGTTTCCAAAATATTCCATTGGATCGTGGTCCAAAGGACCGGGGGGGGAGGCATGAGAATTGAATATTCTTCTATTTATCTCTTTCTAGAGTTTCTAGACTATGAAGCGAGGGAGAAGTTTCGATATTCTATTTAAGATGGGTCTTTTGTAGGAGTCATATCCCCAATCTTGGATATTGTTAGTGAGGTTATGTATTTCTCAACTAGTCCTTCTCATGCTTTGGGCAGCCTTGTTCTAGATTATCTCATTGTATGGGCAATGATTAAGGAGGTGTTCCATGGTTTCTTCTTGTTTTTGACACAAGTGGCAGATTGAGAGTCCTATGGAGCCTCTTCTCCTGATTTTGTCCCATGTTAAGATTTTGTTTTGAACCATCAACCACAGAAAAGAGGGAAATTTCAGCCAGATTTTGGATTTCCAGATTGTTTTCCATATATGCTCTATTTTATTGTTTTGGAAGTTTTCCTACAAATTGTAGCCTTCTTTGAGTGTAAATTTTCCATTGGGAGTGTACCCCCATCAGAGGTTGTATGGGTCTATGCTTCAAAGGATTTTCCTACGTTTGATCATTTATTTCCAATGTTGTAAGTCACAATCTGCTGCCACATAAAGATCATGAGTTGTCTCTTTCCATCTGCGTTAGGGGGGGGATGATTAAGGTATTCGACCAAATATCTGCCACTTTGAGGGAGGGGATATCCTGAGTGTGATCTAGATAGGATCTTATATTATTCTTATTTTTCAAGGGGGGCATATGTTGCCAAGAGTCCATATAGAAAAGTGAACTCATACCATTTCGGATTTCCCAAAAGGTGTATTCTTGTACTAGCGAGTGATTTTTCCATGCAACATTCCAGATGTTGGATCCCTGGAGCTTATCCTGCATATGAATGAGATGATCTTGAGGAGTGTTTGGGGCATATTTTTATTTCCAAAGTTGGGCTCATATTTTTGTTGGGGATTTGAGCCATTGCCACCAAGTTTTTTCACCCATTCTATTGTTTATTTTGCCTGGATCCTATAGACTCAAACCTCTCATTGATTTGGGCTTGTAAATTTTATCCCAACTGACCAAAGCCCACTTTTTGTTGGGATCATGACCATGCCAAAGGAAGTTTCTCTAGGGGTTTCTTATTCATTTTATCACATATTGGGGTGCAACAAGGGCCAAGAAAAGATAATTTGGGATGGGTTGAAGGACAAATTTTAAAAGAGTGAGTCTAGATGGAAAGTTGAGGGAACAGAAAGTCCAGTTGCTTAAACGGTTGGAGATTGAGAGAAAAAGGGAATCCCAGGAGATATTGCGAGCGACTGATTCTGACAGTGGGAGTCCTAAGTATTGAGAAGGTAGGGAGAAAATTAGAATATTTAGCACACGTGAGATATGCTACTGGACAGTTGTAGGCGTGTTGAAAAAGAATAGTTTTTGTTTGTCCAGGTTGAAGGAGGGTCCCGAGGATTCGCTGAAGTCATTGAGAAAAGATCTTAGCTTACCATATTCTTGGGAAGTGGGGGTATTTAGGAGCAGGGTATCATCTATAAATTGACTGTGCGAGGCTGTTGGTTGGATTCCATGAAGATTAAGTCCTTGTAGTGAGCAATTTTGGATGGATGCTTTGATGTAGCAGCCAAGGCCTTCAACCATTATGACAAAAATAAAGGGGGATAGTAGGTTTCCTTGTCTTATGCTTCAGGTCGGGGTGAACGTTTGGGAGGGAAAATCATTGACCGGGATTGAGAAAAAGGGAAAGGAGGTGAGGTTCATTATCCAGGAGATCCAATCTTTGTTGAAGCCAAAAGCTTCCAGAAGGGCTTTCATGTATTTCCAGCTTAGTTTATCAAAATCTTTTGAGAGGTCTAATTTGAGTAACATATCTTGGGTGCGAGTATTTTTCAGAGAGTGGATGATTTTGTGTACTAGGATAACGATGTGTATGATTTGCCTGCCTTCTACATATCCAAACTGTTCTTTCAAAATGATGAATGGGACAATCGGTTTTAGCCTTAGAGATATGACTTTGGAGATGATTTTGTAGATCACATTGCAAAGCGCTATTGGTCTAAAGTTCTTCGGGTTGGTGAAGCTCTCTTCCTTATGTATGAGAGTGAGGAAAGTGGCATTTAGCGCTAAAATGACTTTGCCGTAAATCTTGGATTCCTCGAATACTAGCCATACTTCTTCACATAGCATAGGCCAACAATAGTGGAAGAAATCGGTGGTGAAACCAACTAGGCCTGGAGTTTTTCCCTTGGGGAGATCCTGCACTACTTGATCTACTCCATCATGAGATATGGGCAATATTAGGGCTGCATTATGTTATGAGGAGATTAAGGTTGGGATGTTCTGAGTGACCCACTCAATTGCTAGAGTCATTAATGTGAGGGGCTCTGAGAGTAGATATTTGTAGTAGTCCCACAACTCAGTTGTTATTTTCCCATGGGTTAGGATGGTGTTACCTTGATTGTCTTCCATCTTTTTAATGTGATTGATGAAGCATCTGTGGATCATGGATCAATGGAAGAATTTAGAGTTTTTATCCCCCTCTTTGAGCCATTGTACGCGAGATTTTTTCTTCCATAATATTTCTTCCTGGTTGTATCTTTATTCCAGCTGCCTTTCAGGGTATCCTCTTCTTCCTGTTGTTGGGCATCTATTTGACCTGTTTGGGTGTTGCTCTTTTGAATGTCTTCAAGTTTATATTCTAGTGATTTTTGATCCTGAAAGATATTTCCAAATGCTTCTTTGTTCCATTGGCACAACTGGTGCTTGAAGTTTTTTAGCCTTTATTGGAATATGTACATTTTGGTGCCATGATTGATATCTACATTTTCCCACCATAGTCTGGATAACTCCTAAAAATATGGGTGGGATAACAAAAATCTTTCAAATCTGAAGGGTTTGAGATTTGGAGTGGCTACCATGTGTATCCATAACTGCACTAGCCAATGGTACGATCCTGCTTTGGGGGGAATGTTGGCTTCGACCATTGATCTTTCTAGAAGAAGGGTTTCAGAGATTAGGAAGCGATCCAATCTTCTTGCTATTTGTTGGGGACCTGATCTCCTGTTGGACTAGGTGAAGGTTCCATTTTATATTTCAATGTCGACCAGTTTGAAGTTATCTATGAGTTCCTAGAGTTTTGAGTTGTCCTACTCCAGGTGCTTCTTCCCTCCTGTATTTTCCTCAAGAGTGAGGATGATGTTCAAGTCTCCTCTAATTATCCATCATTTTTTCCCAACGAGTGATCCCAAATAGGACATGCTTCTAAGGAAATGTTCTTTTTCTTGGCGACTTTGAGGGCCGTAATCATTGGTGATTATTCCATCTTTGTTAGAACCTATTTCTCGGTAGTGAGCAATTATAGTTCTTTTTGTAGAGAGTGCTTGGTCCATTATCATTGTGGTTTGATTCCAGAGAATGAAAAGTCCTCCTACTACTCCTTTCGAGTCCAGATGAGAATAGTTTCTTTATCTCCAACATTTTTTGAATATGTCCTCCGCTATTTGTCCTGCACATTTTGTTTTTTGTAGTAGTAGAATATTTGGGTCTTCATCTTTTATATAGTTTCAAATAATCCTTTGATTGGATCTCCCATTTAAGCCTCTAATATTCCATTTGATGATTTTCATCATTAACAGTTGGGGGGGTGAGACAAGGAACAGTCCGAGAGACGTTGTATTTGTCCCGAGTTGATCATGTAGTTACTTGCCTCCTTTATCAGTGTTGAACATATTTTCTTCCTCGTCTTTTTTTTTCCTTGGGGATTTTCTTGGGATCTGGGTTTGGATCAACACCTATGCCTAGCCTGGAAGTGGCTCCAGCCGTAGAGTCTAGGAATACATTGTGTACTTTTCTGAGTTGATCAGCCGCGATTGTTTGGAGATCCTATTTCTTGAGTGCTTCTTCTAGCTTGTCTAGATCTATGTCTGCCAATTCTTGCTTGTTCATCTCCATTATCGTATCCTCTTCCATTGTTTGGCTCTTTCTTAGGTTCAAGGGGTCTTGAGATTAATCTGGAATCTTGTTCTATTATTAGACAAGTAAGGTTGTGATCGAATGCCATTTGGATCCCTTTGATTATTCCCTATATTTTTGTCGAGTTATTTTTGTCGCGTCCTAGATTCTCTGCCATTAGGTATTGTATTTGGTCAACATTGTCTCAAATAATATCTCCATACCTAGAGTGACCAGGATTGTCTTTGGAGGCACCATCAAAGTTGAATTTATGGAATCCTGGGGGTGGATTAAGCCAAGAGGAGGGACTGGAAGAAGACGCTTTTTGGGTTAGGTTCTGGGGGGAGAGAGTGGGGGTAAAGGAAAAATCCCAAGAGCTTAGAAATGATCTTTCAGAGGGGTCTAAGGGGAAATCTTCATGGGACCAAGAGTGGAGTTTGAGAGTTTCCAAAATATTCCATTGGATGGTGGTCCAAAGGACTGGGGGCGAGGTCTGAGAATTGAATATTCTTCTATTTCTCTCTTTCTAGAGTTTCCAGACTATGAAGCGAGGGAGAAGTTTCCATATTCTATTTAAGGTGGGACTTTTTTAGGAGTCATCTCCCCAATCTTTGATAGTGTTAATGATGTTATTTCTTTCTCAATTAGTCCTTCTCATGCTTTGGGTAGCCTTGTTCCAGATTATCTCACTGTATGGGCAATGATTAAGGAGGTGTTCCATGGTTTCTTCTTGTTGTTGACACAAGTGGCAGATTGAGAGTCCTATGGAGCCTCTTCTCCTGAGTTTGTCCCATGTTAAGATTTTGTTTTGAACCATCAACCACAGAAAAGTGGAAAATTTCAGCCAGATTTTGGATTTCCATATTGTTTTCCATATATTCTCTTTTTTATTGTTTTGAAAGTTTTCCTGCAAATTGTAGCCTTCTTTGAGTGTAAGGTTGCCATTGGGAGTGTACCCCCATCAGAGGTTGTATGGGTCTATGCTTCTACGGATTTTCCTACATTTGATCATTTATTTCCAATGTTGTAAGTCACAATCTGCTGCCACATAAAGATCATGAGTTGTCCCTTTCCATCTGTGTTAGGGTGGGGCTGAATAAGGTATTCGACCAAATATCTACCACTTTGAGGGAGGGGATATCCTGAATGTGATCCAGATAGGATCTTAGATTATTCTTATTTTGCAAGGTGGGCATCTGTTGCCAAGAGTCCATCTAGAAAAGTGAACTCATACCATTTCGGATTTCCCAAAAGGTGTGTTCTTGTACTAGCGAGTGATTTTTCCATGCAACATTCCAGATGTTGGATCCCTGGACCTTATCCTGCATCTGAATGAGATGATCTTGAGGAGTGTTTGGGGCATATTTTCATTTCCAAAGTTGGGCCCATATTTTTGTTGGGGATTTGAGCCATCGCCACCAAGTTTTTACGCCCATTGTACTGTTTATTTTGCTTGGATCCTATAGAGTCAAACCTCCCATTGATTTGGGCTTGTAAATTTTATCCCAACTGACCAGAGCCCACTTTTTGTTGGGATCATGACTATGCCAAAGGAAGTTTCTCTGGAGGTTTCTTATTTGTTTCATCACAGATTGGGGTGCAACAAGGGCCAATAACAGATAACTTGGGATGGGTTGAAGAACAAATTTTAAAAGAGTGAGTCTAGATGGAAGGTTGAGGGAAGATAAAGTCCAGTTGCTTAGGTGGTTGGAGATTGAGAGAAAAAGGGAATCCCAAGAGATATTGCGAGCGATTGATTATGAGAGTGGGAGTCCTAAGTGTTGAGAAGGTAGGGAGAAAATTAGAATATTTAGCACACGTGAGATATGCTACTGGACAGCTGCAGGCGTGTTGAAAAAGAAGAGTTTATGTTTGTCCAGGTTGAAGGAGGGTCCTGAGGATTCGCTGAAGTCATTGAGAAAAGATCTTAGCTTACCATATTCTTGGGAAGTGGTGGTATTTAGGAGTAGGGTATCATCGATAAATTGACTGTGCGAGGCTGTTGGTTGGAGTCCATGAAGATTAAGTCCTTGTAGCAAGCCATTTTGGATGGATGCTTTGATATAGCAGCCAAGGCCTTCAACCATTATGACAAAAATAAAGGGGGATAGCAGGTTTCCTTGTCTTATCCCTCGGGTCGGGGTGAACGTTTGGGAGGGAACATCATTGACCAGGATTGAGAAAAAGGGAAAGGAGGTGAGGTTCATTATCCAGCAGATCCAATCTTTGTTGAAGCCAAAATCTTCCAGAAGGGCTTTCATGTATTTCCAGCTTAGTTTATCAAAATCTTTTGGGAAGTCCAATTTGAGTAACATACCTTGGGCGTGAGTATTTTTGAGAGAGTGGATGATTTTGTGTACCAGGATAACGATGTCCATGATTTGCCTGCCTTCTACATATCCAGACTGTTCTTTGGAAATGATGAATGGGAGAATGGGTTTTAGCCTTAGAGATATGACTTTGGAAATGATTTTGTAGATCACATTGCAAAGCGCTATTGGTCTAAATTTCTTTGGGTTGGTGAATCTCTCTTCCTTATGTATGAGAGTGAGTAAAGTGGCATTTAGTGCTAGAAGGACCTTGCCGTAAATCTTGGATTTCTCGAATACTAGCCATACTTCTTCACGTAGCATAGGCCAACAATAGTGGAAGAAATCGGTGGTGAAACCAACTAGGCCTGGAGTTTTGCCCTTGGAAAGATCCTGCACTACTTGATCTACTTCATCTTGTGATATGTGCAACATTAGGGCTGCATTATGTTATGAGGAGATTAAGGCTGGGATGTTCTGAGTGACCCACTCAATTGCTAGAGTCATGTCTGTGAGGGGCTCTGAGAGTAGATATTTGTAGTAGTCCCACAACTCAGTTGTTATTTCCCCATGGGTTAGGATGGTGTTACCTTGATTGTCTTCCAACTTTGTAATGTGATTGATGAAGCAGCTGTGGATCATGGATCAGTGGAAGAATTTAGAGTTTTTATCCCCCTCTTTGAGCCATTGTAAGCGAGATTTTTGCTTCCATAATATTTCCTCCAGGTTGTATCTTTATTCCAGCTGCCTTTTGAGGGTATCCTCTTCTTCTTGTTGTTGGGCATCTATTTGACCTGTTTGGGTGTTCCTCTTCTGAATGTCTTCAAGTTTTTGTTCTAGTGATTTTTTATCTTGAAAGATATTTCCAAATGCTTCTTTGTTCCATTGGCACAACTGGTGCTTGAAGTTTTTTAGCCTTTATTGGATTATGTACATTTTGGTGCCTTGATTGATCTCTACATTTTCCCACCATAGTCTAGATAACTCCTAAAAATATGGGTGGGATAACCAAAATATTTTGAATCTGAAGGGTTTGAGATTTGGAGTGGATATCATGTGTATCCATAGCTGCACTGGCCAATGGTACGATCTAGCTTTTGGGGGAATGTTGGCTTCGACCATTGATCCTTCTAGTAGAAGGGTTTCAGAGATTAGGAAGCGATCCAATCTTCTTGCTATTTTTTGGGGACCTGATCTCCTGTTGGACCAGGTGAAGGTTCCATTTCATATTTCAATGTCAACCAGTTTGAGGTTATCTATGAGTTCCTGAAGTTTCAAGTTGTCCTACTCCAGGTGCTTCTTCCCTCCTGTATTTTCCTCAAGAGTGAGGACGATGTTCAAGTCTCCTCCACTTATCCATCATTTTTTCCCAACGAGTGATCCCAGATAGGACATGCTTCTAAGGAAATGTTCTTTTTCTTGGTGACTTTGAGGGCTGTAATCATTGGTGATCATTCCATCTTTGTTAGAACCTATTTCTCGGTAGTGAGAAATTATAGTGCTTTTCGTAGAGAGTGCTTGGTCCATTATCACTGTGGTTTGATTCCATAGAATGACAAGTCCTCCTACTACTCCTTTCGAGTCCAGATGATAATAGTTGCTTTATCTCCAACATTTTTTGAATATGTCCTCCGCTATTTGTCCTGCACATTTTGTTTTTTGTAGTAGTAGAATGTCTGGGTCTTCATCTTTTTTATAGTTTCGAAGAATCCTTTGCTTGGATCTCCCATTTAAGCCTCTAATATTGCATTTGATGATTGTCATCATTAACAGTTAGGGGGGTGAGACAAGGAACATTCCGAGAGACGTTGTATTTGTCCCGAGTTGATCATGTAGTTACTTGCCTCCTTTATCAGTTGTTGAACATATTTTCTTCCTCGTCTTTTTTTTTCCTTGGGGATTTTCTTGGGATCTGGGTTTGGATCAACACCTATGCCTAGCCTGGAAGTGGCTCCAGCCGTAGAGTTTAGGAATACCTTGTGTACTTTTCTGAGTTGATCACCCATGATGGTTTGGAGATCCTATTTGTTGAGCACTTCTTCTAGCTTGTCTAGCTCTATGTCTGCCAATTCTTGCTCGTTCATCTCCATTACCATATCCTCTTCCATTGTTTGGCTCTTTCTTGGGTTCAAGGGGGCTTGAGATTCTGGTGTTATTATCTGCTCTGTGCATGGCTACTGCTGTTGTTTTTTCTTACTTTTGTTGTTTCCCCTATTTGTTGGTAGATGGGGGTTTTCTATCTCTTTTTCCTTTGGAAGATGAGTGAGGGTGTCAAAGGAGTTGGTGTTGGAGTTTATTCGCCCCCTCCTTGGTGGGGTTTCTTCTATGTTTTCTTTTTGCGATTCTAGACCTGTGTGAACCCATCTTTCTTTTTCTCCTCCATTTCTGGTTTGGCTGGAACATTGAGGGGGCAGTCCCTAAAAAGGTGCCCATGTTCGTGACATTTCCTGCAGCGAAATGGTATGTGTTCATAGTGTATGGTTTGAGCCCATTCCTCATCCTGATATTCCAGTGTGACCGAACCTTGTCAGGCTTTTGATATGCCTATGTAGACAAAGATTCTTGCATAAGATGTTTATTTTCTTTGCCTGGTGGCTTCTGATTCTGAGGACTTGAAATGTCTTCCAAGAGTGATGGCCCGAAGTGTAAGTACGGGCCCGTTGAGTTGTAGAAGTATGGTCTGCTTTCAAAGATGTGGTCCTTGTCTTTAATTTTGTAGAATATCATTGTGAAAAACCCTTTGGAGCTTAACTGGAGCTCATAGTCTCCTTTCGGATTCCACCAGGTTTTGATCCATCGTGCTAGGTCCCTTTCCCAGGGTAAGAGTCCTAGAAATTTACCAATGAGTGTGTGATCCTTCATGAACTGGGTATGCTCACCCACTGTGGTTGATTTTATGACATATTTTTCCATTGTTGGTGTCTGTGGAATGCACTGCACTTTCCTGGTACCCAGGTTCGAGAAGCTTTTGGATGCGACGATTCACATCCATACTTGTGCCTCTGTCTTGTCCAGACTCTTCTTGCAGGATTTGGTCCCGTAGGTGCGACGGAGGTTCAAATGGCAACCTACGTATTCTCGAGCTTTTTGTCTCGTGCACGTCTACATTCCGATAAGAGCGGGCTTTCACCCCTCCGTCTTCAGTCATTCTGAGGGAATGTGGCACGGCAAGTGCTCCAGGCTTGTATAGAGGAGAACTAGGCTTCTATAGAGGAGAACGGGCGGTGCCAAGAACAAGAGTGCATCAAGCTCAAACCCTAGGTGCTGAGTGCATTCTTCTTCAATAATTTTTATTATTATTATAAATATATTTTAAGTAAGTAATACAAGAAACATAGGCTAATACAATTTTGGTATTGGTATAAATATCTTCAAGATATTAACATGTAATATTTTAATTCAAATTCATGCATGAATTCAAATCTATACACTAAAAACTTTTCAGCAAAGACATCTCTACTACACTTATACTTGTTATTCTCCAAAACTGTAAACAACCACCAACCACAATTTGTTTTTAACATGTTACACTTGTTATTCTCCAAAACTGTAAACAACGACCCACCCCAATTTGTTTTTTAACATGTCTTACAGGCAATCACTCGACATAAATTAATTCTTATTATACTCTAAAACTGTAAACAACGACGCACCACAATTTGTTTTTTTAACATGTCTTACACGCAATCGCTCGACAACGGCGCACCGCAATTTGGTTTTTTAACATGTCTTACACGCAATCGCTCGACATAAGTTAATTCTTGCTATACTCCAAAACTGTAAACGACGGCACACCTGCACCCAGGCCGCTTAATTCAAAGAACTCTCATTTGTAAAGTAAATCATTGATCTTCAACAACTCCTTCAGGAGCGTTTATTTTATTTGAGTCATAATCGATGGGACGTTTGCTGGCGCGAAGGAAACAAAAGATTTCGTCTCGATGCAGCCTTCAGAATTCGCTGACATCACCACAGTAGACGAAGCAGTTCGAACCTCCAGCTCAATCCATGCGGAAACCCGTCACCAATGGTCTTCGAATTTGTGAAAGATCTCGTGTCGTTCAACTCCCAACGGTGCGTGCGGTACTTATTTTGGATCATCCAAACAGATTACAGTTCGTATGGGATTCGGTAGGCTCCTTTCAATTGTGCCCAACTTTCAAGAGCTGATTGGAGGTCAGTGGGATTAATGGCAAACAGCAATCCATGGATTATGGGTAGCCGTCCTCTTTCTATTCTAACAACTACTAATTTATTTAATTTTCATTTTGTATTGAACCGAGCGATACAGCTTGACGTAACCTTGTCGAGGCATGAAAGAACATATATCAGTCCAACTATTCTGCCCTCCGCGTCACCCTCCGAATAGAGGGTAATCAAACAGTCAATCTGCGCATTCGAAGTATATTTATAGTGTTTTGTCTGACAATTATAGAACAGAGGTAGAAACCATTCATAATAATTCTAAAGAAGGAAGCCGTACACGACGAAAGCTGCTGTCGTTATCTTGGTATGATATTCTATTAAATGGATGGCATTTTCTTCCTGTCAAGCACGCCAATAGATGTCATTCATATTTGAGATGGCTTATAGAATTCAAACAACAGGCAGGTAGAAGATCACAATATTTTTGCCTCTAATAATTCACGTTCTAAATGCATCGATGCTGGACTTTACATGTTTTTATCTAATTCCTTCAGTCGTACAGCGTTTTAAGAGTGCCAAATGCAATGTGCCCTGCTCAACAAATGACAGGAAAGTCGGTGGAAAAATAATAGACAGCGGTGTTTCAGGATCTCAACAAATGACAGGAAAGTCGGTGGAAAAATAATAGACAGCGGTGTTTCAGGATCTCTGTACACTAGGATGTGAATAGTAAATTCCATTCAGAGAGCCAATGTTTCTGGTCTTATTGTTTCATTATTCGCCAAAAAAGATATAAAAATAAAGGCTGCGTCTTGCTAATGTTGGAGAGAAAGGGTAGCAGGGAGTAGAATGGACACTACACTTTTTCTTATAAGTATAATGTTCTTTTATGTAATATTTACAGCTACTACCCAGGAAAAGATAACAGGGCCATTACTCTTTCCACGTCTAATCCCGGTGCTTTTTATATGTCGTCTTAGTGGACTAGGCCGCCATTTCTATACTTCGATGTCGGCCCCCAAAAAAATCCATTGCCTGTATTAAAATATATCGGAGATAGGTTGCATTTCCATTCGTGTATGGCAAGTTCTTCAAATTAAAAATTTGTTATCTTTGTTTTATTTTTTTTTTAACCTTTGGTTACTCAGAGATGGTTTTTTGTGTGTGATATCTTTTTTTCATGTTAAAAAAACAGTTTTGATGGTTTTTATTTTTATTTTTTAAGGTGTGTGTTATCTTTTTTTCATGTTAAAAAAACAGTTTCATTGTTATTCTATTAGAATTAAATGAAACTTTTTGTTACATATGGATCAAAAGAGTAATGATCAAAAATAGATTTCTAGTCTTTCCTTCCTATCACATTTTACCAAGTAGTAAAATTTACAAAGAAACATATAGTAGCAGTTACAAAAAATCAAAATTGGTAAGTCTGTAATGTTCCAAGCTAGAAAATGAAAAGTGTATCTGCATAGACAGCACTTCCATCAACAAGTTCTTCATAATAGAGCCATCCAGTATTTCCTTTGAGGGCCTTCTTGTAGAGGTTGTACTTTGTTGAACTGTTTATGTACATGCATAAATTTGATAGATTCAAATTTTCCCTTTAAACTTCTTATCATGTCCTTCCAGTAGTTGAGATATATCAAATTCACACTCTATTTGGAGTTTATCCAATCCATAATGGAATAATTAGAAGAGAGTAATAATAAACCCCATAAGCTCAGGAGTTCAACTTTCATATTGTTTCCATTGCCACGTGCAAAGTGAGCTTTGACTATGTGATCAACCATTTTTAGGAAGATTCCAATGCCACATACATTATCATGAGTTGGTTCATCAAAAAAACCAATACAAGTATCATAAAAAAATATTGGATTTACAATATATTCTATTGTGTTTTCCTCCTCTTTGAGTGAGTAATCTTTGAATAAGAGGATAATTTTGGTGAAAATTATAGGATCCATTCTATTCCATTTTTCAAACAATATTTTGTTTCTGAATTTCCAAATTCCCCAAATGACCAAGAAAGGAATATATCTCAATTTTGGAAATTGTATAAACGAGAGCTTCAAATTTTCTTCTATGGAAGAGAAATTCCATTCACCTTCAATCATCAAAAATTTTATAACTTCAACCAAATATTTTGTGTTTTAGTATAGTCCACAAAAAGATGGGTTGTAGTTTCTTCATTCCTTAAACAAAGACTGCAGACCGAGGGACCTATACCTCCTTTTTTTTTGTAATTCACTCCAAAGATAATAGTCTTTTAAACACAGCCACATAAAGCAAATCATCTTAACTAGGATGTTCACATCCCATATACATTTGTACCACCATTTTCTTTCTTCCATATAGATTGTATATAAGATGGACTCATAAGCTAGATTTGCAGTGACTTCAAATGTCGATCTATTCCATGACCAAACAATCTTATCAATGGTATTTTTAAGGTGGATATCGTTGCTCTTTAATATTCTTACATAGTTATCCCATGTTTTCAGTCCATGTGATAATCCAAGCTGATTAGACACTAACCAAATATGATTTGATCCAGAAACATCAGGAACAACCGCTTGTGCTATAGTGAAAATGCTTGATCTATTTAAAAATTGGATTAGTGGAGTTGACAATTTAACTGAGGATTTTCAACTAATAAAAGGATCATGTCCTAAAACAACTCGATTACCGGAAGCTAGCTCCCATGCAAGCCACCTTTTGATGAYCGGGAAAGAGCACATAAATTTTTCCAAATGATAGAAGTTCCTTGGGACTTGTGATCATCTCTTCGCAGGGAGGAAATAATATCAATACCTTTTAAATATTTYTTGTTTAGGATTGTATTCCAGACCTATTCCAAATAAACCTCTCCAACATGATTTTGCAGCCAAGGATTSTGCAAACCAAGAGATATTCTTTATGCCCCATCCTCCATARTCTTTTGGTTTGGCAATATTTTTCCATTTTGTAAGATGATATCCTAAGCCTTTTTTCCCTCCCTTCCAGATGAAGTTAGTAATAAGAACCTAAATACGGTGGAGAATGGAGGAGGKAATTTTAACAAGACTAAGCCAATAAGCAAGGATACTCTGAAGAACAATTTTGGCTAAGGTGAGTCTGCCTCCTAAATAAAGCCAACRAAAGGTCCAATTTCCAATCCTTTTTTCAATCTTTTTTAATAACCACAACCAATCATTCACTCTATAATTATTGGGTTTAAGGAAAAAACCCAAATATTTYGTAACGTGATCAAGGCTTTCAATATGAATATTAAAAGTTGTAGTCAAACTGTGTTCTAGGTTCTGATCTATGTTTTGAACAAGAAAACATGACTTGTGGCAATTTACAACCATACCAGAGGAAGAACAAAAAATTGAGAGGACAATTTTAAAAGTCAAACAATCATCAAGTTTTCCATGTCCAAGAATGAGTACATCATCAATAGAGAAGAGACGTGAGATAAGAGTTCCTCTGTTGTGACTTCCCTATAGATCCTTTCATTATATTCTTTTCCAACGAGTCTAGGAAAATAATATTTCACCTTGAGAATGTATTCTATGGTTTTTCTGTATAGTTCTTTAAACACCTCCCCAAAATGATGCACTCCTAATTTAGCTACATCCTAAAAGGTGATGATCATATTCCCTTCCATATTTACTAGTTCCAAAATTCTATTAAAAAGTTCCTTTTGTGATTGAAAATGTTTTGAAAAAAAATGGTGTTTTGATCCCTCAACTCAATCTATGTTGTCCTACTCTTGAACCTCCATTCCCTTTCCATATCATGAAGTAAATTTTCCTTTTTTGACTTCAATTTCTTCAAATTTACCATACCTTTATCGGTAATTTGGCATCCTAGATCAGAGGAAAACAATTATTCCATATTCCCTTCCACTTCGTTCAGTTAACCCCTCCGTGTTTCTACTCTACCAAATCAATCACCACTTACTTAAATATTTTCAAATCCGTGTTTCTACTCTACCAAATCAATCACCACTTACTTAAATATTTTCAAATCCTTTACAATTTTTTCAGAGAAGTGCTCTCTTCTAAAGGATCATACATCAACCAATTTACCTTCACTACATCTTAAAACACTTCCTCGTTGGCCCATCTTGAATTAAGCTTGAAAGGATCTATTGGTTTTCAATAATTTTTTTCCAATTTCAAATAATGGAAAAGTGACTTGAGCATCTATACCTTTCCACCTTCTGTAGAACATCCCCATGGATCAAAAACCTGTAAATCCTATTGAAACACAATCTTCTCTTGTTTTATTATTGCTCCATGTTTGCTTGGATCAATGTCCACACCACCTATCTAATTAAACACATTATGAAATAATATGGTTAATATATCCACTCTAGAACTTCATACCCATACCTTTCTACTATTCAAAGTGATATTTAAATGCTCTCAAATGATGATATTATCAACTTTAAAATACTCAAAATAATATTCAAAAGAAAAAAAGAAAAAAAAATTTACCCTCATGAGGTCCATACACATTTAATAAAGTTAGAGTCAAGCCCAAGATTTTATTGTATACTTCTATGAAAATATGTAAATAAACATAGAAATAATTAATAAGAGGCATATTGTGATTCCAACCGTAATGAAACGCCCTAAAAACCCTTCTGAATCTAAATCTATGAATTCTCATCTCCCGAAGGACTTTTTGAGTTAAAAAATTAACTAGTCTCTCTTTCCAATTTTCTCTTGTATCAACATTATATATGTTTTTTCTAAATCTACGAATCTCTCGAGGGACACTCTCTTGGCCTTCCGCCTAAGCCTCTCATATTAACTAAAACAACTTTCATTGGGACATCGAGGAGGGGTTAAATCCTTCTCCAAGGAAACTGTAATCAACCTCTATTTAACTAGATTGAATTATTTAATTATTGTGGCATGAGACAACTTCAAATCTGAATTCCTCCCTATCGTCYTAGTCATAGATATTCACGGAAGTCTGAATCGAGACCTCGAAAGATATGAGAATTGGTGGGTATGCTCCTCTCTTTAGATGYAGGATATAATTTCAAACCCCCCTCACAAATGTCTCCAAGATGAATTGACTATTACTTCCCAAAAAAAAAAAAAAATTCCTTATCAATAGAATAAACTAACTCACAAACTAGATATCAAGGTTTCCCTACTCACAACCCYTTCAGAAAAATTCAAATTACCTAATAGATATATCATCCTACCACTACATATAATCTTCTTCTTTCATTCCACAAGAAATTTGTCTCCTTTTTCCATCTTTTGAATAGTAGAGGACTTAACAAAAATAAATAAAGAGGCAGCTAAGTAGACTTACGTCATAGATCCAGATCCTCCATTAACATATATTTTGCTAAAGATAAATAATACCAATTGTTAATTCTACCTCTTTATCCACTACTTTGTCTTGTCCCAACACCAATCATGAACCTTGTTGACGATAAAAATCACAACGAAGATTTCGCCCGCAAAGTATTCATAAAGTCTATTATTATAAGATAACAATATATATAATACTAGTAGATGGGACTACATTGTATGTTGTTGTTCGACACTGCTTGCAGGTTTGAGCATGATTGATGTTCAAATGTTGGTTCTATTCACAACAAATGGATGATGGATAATGCATATTATGTGTTGGTTCTCTTGCTCTAGGCTTTAATTTCATGTCATGATGGCTTATGTTATCCATTGTTACCTTTTCTATTTTATCCTTGATTCATTACTTGTGACACCTGCACAAGATACATGTTAGCAACAACAAATAAGAGCAATTGAAAATAAATAAAAACAATATGGACAAAATCCAAAAGGAAGAAACTAAAGGAGTTATCGTATACTATGCTCTGCTACATTATATACAAATAAAATTAAAGGGATTATTGCTAGTCCTAGCTAACGAAGTTAGTGGCTATGCGATGTATTGATTTATATGAAGGCACATTCGATATACACTATGGTGTATTTGGAAATGGTTAAATGTGATATGGGGTGGCACACTTGGCAAGTAATCGATGTTATTTTCGATGCATAGATTAATTGAATGGATTAATGGATGTTTGGTTGGCGTGTACTAAGTAATTGAATGAGTAAATGATGAAAACGACGTGCATTTATTGCATGTCACTCCATACCTCTCCCACTGGCCACCACGCTAGCTTGGTTATTGTTCAATTGTTGTTCAGTGTGGTTAAGATTTGATTTTCAGGCGAGAGAAGAACTTCTCGGCCAAGATCGTGTTTTTAAGGCTATTTGGTTACAGGTATGTTTTTTTTCGCCATCCATGAACTCGCTATGTTATTAAATAGATGTTGTCTTGGTGATGTATTGGTCTGTGTTTTTCTTAAAGATGGAAACTGTGTGAACTCTGATGTTTCTCTAGAATGGTTGTTTGTGTGGTTTTCGTTGCAAATGAAAAAGTGGGTGGTTGAGGTCACGATTTCATTGATTTTTCTAAGTAGTGGAAGATATAAAGAATATCTGTTGTCTTTATAGGGTTTTGTTGGAGAGTTCATTCAGTCAAGACTTGCTAGCTATCTCCACACAATTCTTGTCACCATATCTAGTCATATTTTTTGTTATGGGGTTTTTGGGTTTGTTCTCGAACCACCTTGTGTCACTGCATATCCTTTCACCTATCTGAGGGCTCGTTCATGATTATTGATGTCTGCGCAGTTGCTTATGATGGCTATTATACCAAGGGGATTTATTTAGGGTTGGTTTCTATTTCATGGATTTGTTTTCATATCAGTATTATTCGGGTTGATTGGGGAAAACCATGAGGGTTATGCCCTGCATCTTCTTAGGTTATTACAGGCCATTAAGAATCCTCTACTCCTATGTTTGTGATCTCTCCTACCTGGTAAGTTTTCACCCTGTCTTGCAAGCCATTGGTTATGTGGCGTGTGTGTCCACAGTGTTGTCTCAAAGGGTTCTCACCTACTGTTTGTGGTTGACTCCAGTCTCCCTGTGTTGTTTCCCTAGAGTGAACCTTGATTACTCAGAACCCACCCTTGATTATTCAAATCCATTTTGATAATGAACCAGTTGGGTATATCATTGACTGTTATGAGTTGGTGGAGTAGCGTCGATATTGGTGATTATTGGTTCATCTCTATTAATAGCATTGACAGTGGTCTTTATTATGGGTAGATAGTCACTGGATTATTCATGATGACAGATGAATTGATAGCTCAACATGTTTAATTGGTTGGTTTGAGAACGAAATTGCATACAAAGTCGCTGCCTCTTGTGTTGTTACAATTGGATTATTAACCCAACATTATTTTATGGTTGACTAAGTCACATCGATGCTTCTTAAGTTATGCGTTGGTCTGTGTGGGCTTCCTACGACATGGTATAACTTGAATAAATGATTGATATTACTATGTGTTTTAATTGCCAATTGGGAGTATTGAAATTTAAAAATCATGATAGTTGTGACTTGGTTGTCTGTTGTGTATGTTTTATAAATATTGTGCTTCGTATCAGAGATGGGCACATGTTTTATAACAATATGGTTCCATTACAATTTAAATGTTAACTTTATTAGAGGAATGGAATCAGGCACGATTTTAAAAGAACTTGTGTTTGTGTTTGTTTTGAATAATTAATTTGTGGGCAAGGGTTAATGGTTTGGATGTTGAATAGAGTCAATATGAATGATTGTGTGTTCATTGGGACTATTTTAAATGTTCAAAAGAAGAAGTAAGAGTAAACAAAATTCTTTTATAGGTTGTTTTGGAAAGCATATTATTTTCAGTATGATGACACTGTGATTAATTAAAAGTATTAGGTATTTAAATGTGAACAATGAGCAAGTTTAACACACAATAATGGTTAAATTACACACAATGATTGTTCAATTGATCACAACAATTGTTTGGTTAGTGTTGAATTGTTTTCATTAAATACAAAATTGTTTGATGGATTACTTAATTGATTTTATGAACAATATCTGCTCCTTTCCCCTACCATTGTTTCACTTTTCGCTAGTTATAATCCCCTCACCTTCCCATATTCATTATTCACTACCCGTTCCTAAAATTTAATTACAGTTAAGAGGAACTTTGTATTGCAACAGTTTGAAATCTCTGTTTCTTGGATGAACTATAGTGATATGTTCTTTAGTTTACATTATAGTTGATTGTTTGTTTTCTATGAGCAGTAACCATGATATCTTCCCCCTCATTTTAACATTTTTTGCTCAATACAACCCCCTGCATATCCCAAAACCTTTATTCAGCCCCTACTCATTGACAACGATTAAATAATTTGTATGGACTGGATTTCATGAGTCTAATATGTTTCTCAGCCAAAATTTATTTCATATCTTAAAATGATTTGTCATGTATGGTTGTTAAAACAACTATTTGCTAATCAATCATGTATGCAGGAATGAGTTTTTTTAGCCGAGGTAGCCATGATAGAGGTAACTGAGGAAGCGGTAATTGGAACAGGGGCCCTAGAAGGCCAATATTCTCTATTCACTTTGATGCTAACTCGCAAGAGTTAGGCCAGATATTTCAAGCTAGATTTTTTAATTGTATTTGGCAATGAGTGGTCCAACCTAGGCATGAAAGGCCTCCTTTCCATATCCAGAGGCCCCTGGTGTCCCCATGCATCCTGATGTTTCACTACATACTGAAGTTCCCAAAAATTATGGATGGGAAGATATTGTCCACCCGACAGTCTCCCAACATCGTGGCTGGCCCAATTTGTCTCTACCTGATTCCCCGCCTATCAATCAGATTTTCCAAGCTGCCCCTATCCACTCACTAGTTCATTATTCCCATGCGAGTAAAAGGTTGAAAACCAAGGCCCATCCTGTCACTGACAAAGGAAAAGCCATTGTTCCCCCTTCGTCACCCTCCATTGGATATGATAAATCTGTGTCCTCCCAGATGCATTTGAGGGACGATTACTCTCATGTAATCGACGGAATTAGGCCTAAAGGATCAACACACCCAAACGAAAATTTAGAGATATCAAAAGGTGGCAACAACAACAAGGGAAGGATTTCATCTCAGAGTGGGAAATATGGATTTTAAGTTTTATTTTATTTATTGTTGATGATAGTTGACTTCATAAATTTTGGACAACATACTATTTTTGGATATATGCGTAATATATTTTGAAAATAATTTCAAATATCATTGAGATAATTGTCAAATATGAATGTGATGATGGGAGTCACAAGGAGGGATGTTTTATTTAATTAACTAGTTGTGTTATGATTGTTAAAATCTAAAGGGAGTCACAAGGGGTCCCACCTACTAGCTATTATTTATTTAAAAACCCTTATTATGATTTATTACTTTTCCCCCTAACTAAAATTTTGTTGAGTTTTTAGTTAACTTAACTAATGAAGTAGTTCAACTACTTCAACCAATTCCAATTTGCTTAAATGAAAAAGGAAAGGGAGAAACAAGGAGGGATAGAAGGAGAACCATACTAAGGTTTGTTCTTGAGTTTTTGTTGAGATAATTCAGTTTTCATTCATTCATTAATTCATTAGAAGCCTAATTCTTTTTTATGATAGTCAGGTTTTATTGTAGACAACAAGATTCAGGGTTGAATTACATCATTCAGACACTTGTTTTTTAGAGGTGATGATCTATCTTTGATAGTCTGTGTAGACTTGTATGTTTGTGAATTAGTTTTCATGAATGACAAAGGATATTGTGCAGATTCTAGTTGGCAACAATTTGTGGCAAGATGATCTAGGTTTTCATGTTTAGTTTTTGATTTTCTGTCAGAAGTCCTTTTGTATCTTTCATCGGGGACGTCTAAGTTTGACTTTGGTCCAAAACTTTCAAGAGAATGATTCTTTGACTATTTGGAATGAAATAAAGGATTTATTTATGTCTCATATGTGTTGATTATTGACTTGGTGTCTTTACTTTTGTCTCTATATTTATTTCAGCATTTAATATATTCAGAAAATTATATAAAAATGAGTTTTTAAGCAAGCTTTTAATTATAAAAAAACGACCTAAGCACTTGTAAATAATACCTGTGAATTAGGATATCAGTTTTGATGGCTATAAACATAGGGTGACATTCCCATCTATATTTATTTAGCCAAGCATGATCTGAAAAATGTTTGAGTAAGATCATTTCATATATTTTCCTCAACAAACCCCTAATTAAGCTTATGTCAAGGTCACCAACTTGTAGGTTCACTTCCACCTTTTCCCCCATATCCTAAACATCTCCCTTTAGGACACTGACTAAGCCATGAGATTCTGATATTTTTTCCTTAGCATATTCCGTTTGTATCCAGTCCATAGTATTACCCCCCTTCCACAATTTTCAATTGATATCCCCTTCTTCTACCGAACATTTCTGAAGAAAACATTTTCATGGTCCTTGTGCATGTGGCCATAGACATCACATCTTGTGCATCTATGTGTTTTGATAATCAATAACATGGGAATAATTTTGACCATCCATGTTACAAAATTGACTAACTCATAAAGACCAAGATTGACATATATCTCAACTATCAATATCGCCACAAACCTAACAATACTAGTAAAAAAGATATCATAAGTTCGAAGTATATCACCAAGCAAATTTCCAATAATTGTTAGGAATTGTACTATCTAGAGCTCCATGGATAAGGAGGGTAACTTCAGCTAGATTGGGGTTTTCTCCATAAACTCATCTTTAGCATCAAATAATGGATTCCATGGTTTCATGGATAGGAAAAAACTATCCATGAACCATTTTCCTTTATTATTGAACAAAGATTCTAACTCTAAATTGAATAAGAACCCAACCAATTGCAAGAGATGATGCGAAAGTATGGAATGCAACCAATAATGGGACCCCATGTCTATTGAATCCAATTACCGAGTTATTCAGTGTCACCCTCTAACTAATCAATTTCACTACTAGAGTCTTTCCTACCTAATAAAGTATCTAATTTACACCTACATATTCACCAACCACCATGGAAACCTAACTCCATTGACTCTTCACCACGTTCAACCTCTTCTTTCCATTCACCTCCTCCACCCATGTCTCTCCTTGAAAGTGTTGTAATTCATATTTCCCACTTATAAAACCACCATCTCCTGCCTTTAAAACCTAACTATTTGCATCATCCTTCTTAGGAAGAAAAAATACCGAGTATTGAAAGTGCTTCATAGGTTCATGAATTAATTCTTCCAACAACTCAAAATTACATGTCTTTTCTATTCACATAATAGCTTTGTCCTCTCCTTCCAAAGAGATTTTTTGACCATTCCCTAAAAACAATTTACAACCACAATACCTCTGCCATATTATGAAATGAACCACTTACTCTAATTTTTTTATTATGAACTATATTGGCCCCCTTTACCCCCTTAGGGACTAGGGACCCTTCCCACCAATGTAACAATACTAGCGTAGTTAGCAAATATTTCATATTCAAGTCACGAGCCTTCATAATAGTCCAGCTAACCCGATTTAATGGTAGCTTTAGGCATATAGATGCTAGAGGAAAACTTGTGCTAAAGAGGATGATATTGGATAGGGCCACACTGCAAACCAATGATCAATTAATAGTGATCTTTGTATGCAAGATTGATATGTACTGTATGAAGAAATCTGCTATAAGATAAAACAAAGCCTGTGAACGAGGAAACACTTTCTTGGATCACATGTTTGTATTCAAGGTAATACAAACTTAGTACATCCACCTATCAAAACCCTAGCTTGTAAATTGGAGACAAACTACGTGAACACACTCGAGATGGTGACACTCCTACACTACGCATGAAAAATCAAATCAGAATAACTTTGGGATTGAAACAAGTATGAAGAGAAGGCGATCTGCCTAGAATTTATCACCTAATCCATTTTGTGGACATGTTACAAAATATGTGTATGATGAATTCTGCTGGCGTAGCATGGAACTATCACTTTGTATTGAAAATGTAGAGTATTGGTTTCACTTCAAAGTAGAGATTAAAGGTTATGGATTAGTATTCAATGTTTAATATTTACATTTATGAAGTGATATTTATTATTAAGGGTGGGTTTGACTCGTATTTATTAGAGATATTTATTATTAAGGATTTGCCATTGTTAAAATTAACGGTTCTATTAAAATTGGTTATGGATTAATAATTAAATATTAAAATATTTTTAAATTAATATTTGTTGTTAGAACAGAAATTAAAAATAATTTTTTTATAATATTTTCTCAAAAATATAAATTCCTTCAAAAATTTTCCTTGATTTCAATATCCACGTTTAAAGCTTTTGATAGTCAATTATATATATTTTGTGTTTTTACTTTCTTTCTTGACGATTTGATAGGGTTGGGCATGATAGGGTTTGGCATTCTTATATAAATTGATTAATTTTTTTCATGACGCTCATTTTTTTTAAAGCAATATNAATTAATAAATCCCCCAAAGAAATTAAGTAACGTTAAAGGATTCAATTAAGTGCAAAAGTGAATAGGCACCCCTCAACTTCAAATGTGGTGATAGAGGGAGATGGGTACATGAGTGGAGATTAACTGCTTAGATTCTATAGTGGAACACTAGTGCATTGAGGACAAAGTGAAGAAACAAAGGAGAATAAGAATTAGGGTTCTAAACAATATAGTATAACACATGCAATCCAAAGTGGATCATGAACTCTTTAGAATAAAAGTGTAGCATCCACGCAAAAACATATCTCCAATTCTTTTCTAGATCAAAGTGAATTATATTTACATGAGAATTAGGTCTTCAAATGCACTACAATCCACAAAAACCAAAGTAGACCATCTTTTTTCTAAGACCAGAGTGTATTTTCTACAAGAGCATGTGGATTCAAATTATCTATTGCATTGCAATGCACAAATAACTAACAAAGAAGCATTGTTATGAGACCAAAGCATATCAATGATGCACAAATAACTATTAAACATTGCTATGAGAACAAATTGTATCCCTGATGCTTACGATTAAAATTGGAGCACCAAAAAAGCATGTGAATTAAAGTATTTTGGCACACTATAATTCACCCAAACAAAGTTGAGAATGAATTCTCCAAGACTAAAGTGGAGCAGTAGTAATCACATAGTGAAGTGGGGCACCAATATCTTTTCTTTATAAGACTATTTTTTTGTGATATGCATTACACATAGCAATCCGATGAACCTATTCTAAAATGAAACAATAGACAACAATTCAATGAACCAATTCTGAACTGGAGTAGTGTATTCGAAACTAAAGTAATGGTGTGCCAAAACCAAACTAGATAAGTGTTGTGGCAAGACCAAACTATGTAATGTCGAGAGAAATGGACAACCAATTTATTTTGTGTATAACTCATAAACAAGTTTTGTGCCTACAGGAATAGAAGCATTGTTACACCACGATCCTCATCTTATTTTTGTTTATGCCTAGATGGGTCATGAAATAAAGTTGTCTTTTATCAAACAAACACAAATTAAAAACTTTATTTATTGTTTTTGCTAGTTGATCACTATAAAATATATTTATTCATAACACAAAATCAAATGTTATTGGTATACAAATTGCAAATCTGTTGTTGTCTTGTATGTTATGTTATCTGTTCTTATTAGATTCAACAATATTTTATCCTCTTAAATTTTTAAGAGTTTACAAATGTATGAGTTCGTATCATAACATCACTCATGTTCTTATTAGACTCAACCATCCACCTTTTTTTCCTTATGCAGCTAGAATTTCTAAACTCTCTGCTCCCTCCTTATCTTGCACATCAATCTTATCTCACTAGATTTGATAACTCCAAGGACCGTTAATCGCATTCGCATCCGTAGATCGTGACTTCTTTGAGCCCTTGCCGCACTATTTCAGCCATCATCCTGCGACTGTGTAGTAGTTCTGCTTTCTTGGAGATGTTCCAACAATTTTAGGGATGGAGTGCCTGAAAAAAAAAAAGGATAGTCATGTGGGGACTTACAAATAAACTTACAAATACAGCATCTAATAGTTCATTGCACTCTCTACAAAGCTCCAGTTTCACGTCCACATTGCATACGTTGAAGAGGTTGATTACGTTTTCTTTTGCACGAAGTAATTTTATTCGAAATCATCTCTTGCTCGATCCTTTTAGTATGCTCTCGCCGTCGAACATAAAAAGAGTACCAAATGTAGCATTTAGTCTCCTAAACCCCCTGATTTTCAAACTCTCTCCACTTGCTGCTCCCAGCATTGCACTGAGATCTCACTTCCACCCAAGCTACGATGGACAGTTGTCTCGTGCAAGCCCAACAGTAGCCTATAATGCTCCTTTCGACATTCAGTCATTTCATTAATGCACCAATACCTACGGACCCTAAGATAATTTCTGTTGACAACCCTACTAGAGTCACCAAGCTTGTTTTATTGTCTACTCCCTCCCTGATGGATCAGAAAGCTTTCTTCTACCATAATTGTCAAAGCAAGAATCCTGTGGCCGAAATTATCATCGATAATGGCAGTCAGAAAAATATTGTTTCATAATCAATTGTCTCTGAACTGAACGTTGTTACTGTTGATAATTGATGCAGGATTATGTAGTCTTGTCAATCAACTGACATGATGCAATTTATTTTCAGTTTTCTTTTCAATCAATTGGTGTTTAGATATACATTGTCTGTCTGCATAATGCATACAAAATGCATCAACTGTTTTGCCAAATAAGTTGTTATAACCATTCAATCAGTAGCAGTGAACTATTTGTTCTATGAGACTATGAACTCCTTTAATTAAGTGCTGCATACTCTACTGTAATGGAGATCAATGTTGATCACTTATGAATGTCTCTTTCATGTGAAACTACCTCAATTATAATTTTATTTTGTTTATGCATGGAATGCAAGAGCCATTCTATGATATTGTGATTTTATCATATGCTATATTTTCTATGGTGTTATGTTGTTTTAATTGAATGATTAGCTAGTCCATAGATAGGGCTGCATAGATTCTTCATTTGGTATCAAAGATGGTTATTGTTTTAAGATAATCATGTCAAACTCTAATTCCTTTCCCATTCCAGAATATAATGGAAGTGATTATGATTATTGATGCATCAAGATGATGACCTTTTTGATAGGGAAAGATCTATGGGAAATTGGACCACTCTTAGTGCAAATGATAGAGTAGCTAAGAAGGAATCTAGAAAGAAGAATACACAAGCTTTATTTCATATTGAAATAGCTCTAGATAAAAACCTATTTCCAAGAATTGCATGTAAAAAGACAACAAGGATGAGCCTGGAAGACTCTACAAGAAGCTTACCAAGGCAATAATAAAGTCAAAGTTGTCAAACTACAAACATTGAAAAGAGAATTTGAGAATTTGAAGATGCAAGAAGCTGAAAATGTAAGTGATTATTGTGTGAGAGTAAAATATGTAGTCAATAAGATGGATACTCTTGTAGAAATTGTGGACAAAGAGGTTCTGATTAAAACGAGAAAGTTTTTTCCTTGAAATTACAAATTACAAATAATGGAGATGATAACACTAGCACCAAAAACGACCAAGGTCGAGGTAGAAGTCAAAATCAGAATTATTCAAGAGGAAGAGGTGGTTCAAGAGGTAGAGGTAGAGAAGAAATATACATTGTTATCATTGTGAAACGGTATAGTCACTTTGAAAGGTATTGTAGATTAAAAAAAGGTAATAATAACAAAAGTGTTAATTATGCTCATGAAGGTGATGATAGCTCTCGTCTTCAAACAATTTATTTTTATCTTATGACAAAGTTGAAAATGATACTAAAGATATTTGGTATTTAGATTTAGGGTGTTCTAACCACATGTGAGGAAACAAGGAGCTTTTTTCTACAATGGATGAAAGTTTCAAATCCAATATGAAGCCAAACATTGGAGCTTGCTGCAAAAGGAACCATGGAAGTCCATATTAAAGAAGGTATGAAAATTGTTAAAGACATTTATTACACTCCACAATTAAAGCATAATTTATTGAGTGTTGGCCAATTGTATGAGAAAAATTATAAGGTGGTTCTTGAAAATCAACAATGTACAATTTATGATAAGAATCGAGGAAATAGGGTGGTTACTGTTGTGCCTATGTCAAAGAGTAGGATGTTCCCACTCATGTTTGGAGAACATAACAATCATCTTTCCAATAATGGAATATGAGGAAAAAATTTGGTTGTTGATTAAGAGATTTTTCTCCCGTGACCTTGGGGCAAGCCACAACAGAGCAAGACCAAATTCAGATTCAGAAGGCAGAACTAAACCCTATTTATAAAAATGAATATAATAAATATCTATTTTTATAGAGGGAGAGAGATAAATTGTTAGAAATAATAGATGCGCTCATTTAACCATAGACAATATAACAATATTGTCACCCAACCATAGGCCAAAGCCACCCCGAAGCTCCTTAACCTTGACAGAGAATGATTTTGGAAGCAAATGATAGGCCTAATAGCCAATCAATGTAGTGTACCTCTCTCCGTAGCTAGCACACAAGGAAAAAAGTCCAAATCATAACCAATAGAAAGTTTGAGCCTAAACAAAGAATACAGGTTGTAGTATATGGAGTTGCAACTACTCCCTAGACTTGCGCACTTACCCAGTTTCTGAAGTCTGCACTCCTTCAGTTTTTCAGT
>JZKD02S1594735.1:0-10071 GCA_000966675.3 Picea glauca | reverse complement strand
ATCATGTTAAAACAAATACAACACTTCAAACAATGGAACAATTAAAGAAGGCAGTGCAAGCAAGCAACAAACCAATAATTGTTTCAAATGAAGTAATTGATCTTAAGCAAGAACACGACATGGTTGTTGAATGGAAAATCAATCATAAGTTGCTTCAAGATAAGCTCATGTCGTGCAGATATTTCAAGTATATCAGTTCATTTGTAGTCGTCTTTTTGATGTTGTCATTAGTAATGTTTTCTACATGGATGATAGTGGCTTCAATAAGATGTAATAGGGTTCAAATGGCTAACAATATACTGTCAGTTGTCATGATTGTGTTACAGTTGATCTTGATGAGACAGGTGTACAAAACAGAGTTCAAAGATAGTGGACAAGCCGGGTGGCCTATCCCGAGCTTGTTGACTGGTCAGTAACCTTTTGGGGACCAAAAGGTCTTTTTGTGGGGAGGTGTGATCCAAAATCGGATCTAGAAGCCTGATAGGGTTTAAAAAATGCTCAAAAATGAAAGTGCTAGGAATTCGACAAAACCTATGCCATTGCATCCGTCTCGTCTTCCTGATTCCGACAGTATAATTACTTCGTCAAACGGGCTTCGTATGCAGAAGATATCGCATTCTGTCCGAAAAGCCAAACAAGCAAAAAAAGGGGATGACTGTACAGTCCGTACAGTGCCACGTGGCATGATGATTGTACAGTCCGTATGGCCGTACAACTGACGTGGCAACCCCAGGAGGCAACACGTGGCATCTCCGGGAGGCGACACGTGGCAGGTTGATATGGCGTACGGGCAGACAGTTGGACCAATCCAGGGGTGACACGTGTCACCCTTATGACACGTGTCACCACTATAAGGGTGACACGTGGCACGAGATGACGTCAGCAACTGACGCGGTAGGCTGACAGGGCGGTACAACAATTGACGCATGGCAGACACATGGGGCATCCAACGATTGACACTTGGCAGACTCTGGTTGGTGGTTGATGTGGCATGTGGCCCAGTCATGGGCTGCCATGTGGCACCCCGTGATTGGTTTGTGGGTTTTGGCAAAAGTTTGTGGTCGCCGAGGGTCGAACCCGCGACCTCCCCTCTGGGAAATGGACCGGCAGGGCCGGGCTAACCACCCGCCCCAATGGTGGTTCTTAACAACTATACGATAGATTTTATATTTGAATTCAGTCAAAGTTTCAAACGACGGGGAAAAGGGCCGGGGCTTAGCCCCAGCCCACGGTTCACATATGTACCACATGACCACGACCAGAACCGGGAGCGCGGACGTGGGTGTATGCAGATAAGGGTCCAACCCTTGGTTCCCGGGCGGATCCCACAAGACCGGGGCCATCCACCTTTTGGGCGTGGGGGTTATGGAACTAGCCGAGATCACATGCGGATCCCGCGACCAGGAGCCAATGATAGGGAGCCAGCGACAGGGGGCCAGTGGTGCGCCAGTGGAGCGCTCGGCCACATGGCCGCCTCCATATGACCCAGAGCGCACATATTGGGGGGCTGCGCCCAATTTCATACAATTATGGGTTTTTATTGTAAAGTTTGGGATTTTGTTAGTTTAATGCCTGATTTTTAATTGATTTTCTCCATTTTTGGGAGATATTGGGCATATTTGGAGCCCAAAGTTTGGGAGGAAGTTGGAGATGAACAACCAACTTCAAATCTAGATAAACCAGGCCTGTTTGAGGTCATGGAGGACAGTTAAGGGCAGTCAGAGCAGAGTTATGCTGAAGGGAAGCCAAGCCAAAGCCATTTTTATGCAGGGAAGATATTGAGGAGCAGACGCTGTCGGGCCATTTATGGGAGCTCTGTACGTCCGTTTTGCGTGCCGTTTTCTTTACAGGGTTCTAGAGATCTGGATTAACATGACCAGATCAGTCTTGTATCCAATTGGCACTACAACGATGTAATTTTGAGCTTTTGAACATAAATAAAGAAGCCTCCCCCACATAGACAAAGGCCCGAAGACGTAGGCAAAGTTGTGTCGAACTCCGTTATCAATCTGCGTGTTATGGTTTTCTGTCTATTATTTCATTTCAGATCTGCACATATGTATATGGATGTCATAATTCCTCTTCTTTCCTCATTCTTTCATTAAGTTTCTCAAATGGTTAATTAACGCATGCAAAATTAAAACTCAACCATAGTCATTAAAAGATTCGACGGATCATCGTGCGTGGCTTCTTTGTGGCTCGGGTGGATAAGGAGGAAGAAGAGTACCCCTAGTGTTGGATGGGAGGTACCAGTGAAGTCTTGACGGTTAGCGAGCGGGAGACAAGAGGGAGTGCAATCCCGGAATAACAACTTCAGGTTCTTTGCCTTTGGTTACGGTAATCCTAAACTGAGACTGAACTCATTAAGTTTCAAATTAAAATGTAGTTTAATTCTATCGTCTGAGCATTGCTAGGGTAATTCGATTGAAGGTTTTAATTTTATTGAGGTTTAAATAAATTATGTAGTGCAATGATCCTGTCATTTGTTTTGATTATCTATGAGTAAATCTCCCAGCCTTATGCTTCCACCATTGTTTATTTGATTTTTATTTTTTCTCCCTGGCGAACCCAAGCTCTAAACTTAATGGTCTGGGTCTGCGTTGTATCGAAAAATTATTTGCTTGGCTAATCCTCACCTCTTCACACAACGATTTCCCTGCATTGCACAACGATTTTCTTCTTGGTACATCTTCGTTTTATTCTAAGCTCGACGATTGTTCCCTTGCCCAACAAACATCTTAATTTAAGGAGTTTCATCTTACCTTTGCGTTTTTCTTTTAATTTACAAGAGAATTCATTTTTTTCTTCACTCAACAAGTTTGTTGTGTGTGTCTCTACGTTTTGCTTTTAATTTTCCAAGAGAATTCGTTTTTTCTTCACTCAACAAGTTTGTTGTGTGTGTCTCTGCGTTTTGCTTTTAATTTGCCAAGAGAATTTGTTTTTCTTCACTCGACAAGTTTGTTGTGTAAGTGACTCGGCGTTTTTCTTTTAATTTACAAGAGAATTCGTTTTTTCTTCACTCAACAAGTTTTCTGTGTTGTGTCTCTGCGATTTTCCAAGAGAATTTGTTTTTCTTCACTCAACAAGTTGTTGTGTAAGTGACTTTGCGTTTTGCTTTTAATTTACAAGAGAATTCGTTTTTTCTTCACTCAACAAGTTTGTTGTGTGTGTCTCTGTGTTTTGCTTTTAATTTGCCAATAGAATTCATTTTTTTCTTCACTCAGCAAGTTTGTTGTGTGTATCTCTGCGTTTTGCTTTTAATTTGCCAAGCTAATTTGTTTTTCTTCACTCGGTAGGTTTGTTGTGGAAGTGACTCTACATTTTTCTTTTAATTTACAAGAGAATTCATTTTTCTTCACTCAACAAATTTGTTGTGTTGTGTCTCTGCGATTTGCCAAGAGAATTCGTTTTTCTTCACTCAACAAGTTGTTGTGTAAGTGACTCTTCGTTTTGCTTTTAATTTACAAGAGAATTCGTTTTTCTTCACTCAACATCTTGATGTGTAGTGACTTTGCATTTTGCTAATAATTTACAAGAGAACCGTTTTTTTTTTTCCACTCAACAAGGTTACTGTGTTGCGTTCTCTAAGATTTCGTTTTTGCCTCATCAAACCTCCGCGTTTTTAGCAAAGGAAAATTCCATGCGATTGAGCTCTTTCCCTGCATTTTTTTTTTGTGGATGAGCTCTCATAAAAACAATTTTTTAAAGCGTGGCTTGCCTTCTCCCTTCCCTGCATTTTTCCCTTTTTAAACTCAACGATTTTTCTCTTCTTTATCTCTGTGTATTGCCTCTTTAACTTAACGATTGTGTGTTTCCTTTCTCTGCGAATTTATGAAGGTTATCACCCCAACAATGTGATACCTACCCGGCGAATTCAGGCATCCCTTACAATGCCATTTAACCCATTTTGTCTTCTCAACATTTGAATTATTTGCCCAGCGTTTTGGGTATCCTCTTACCTCTGCGCGAAGAGTAATACCTCAACACTTGTAATAAAATTTTAAACTTCTACCTTATGTTCCTTCTCACAAGGATGAAAGCTCATGCAAATGTACTACTAGTTCATTGCTTGGAGTTTTTCTTTTACAATTTGTTATTGTATTTATGTTGATTAATATGACTACAAGATAACCAATTACACATAGGGAGAGTCTCACCCTATTGGGGTTGCACGACAATTTGTTCTCTTCAACAACCTACCTTACTATATATAAATGTTACACTACTAACCTTAGCCTTCCCATAATTATCAGAGTACACATTGTTTATGTAAGTACATATTCACCTTGTTTATAAATATATTAATTGATATTAGATTTCGAGTGTTTTATGTAAGTGCACATTTACTTGAAGTAAGACTCCTAATGTCATTGGATCACATGAACTTCAGTCTACGGTTTAGCCTTCAATATTCAAATATTAAGCACATAATTTACTCCCATTACGTATTGACCCAACTCCTTTATCTTGAATCAATGGATGGAATAACACTAGTGATGAATGCATGCGTTAGACATTAGACCTTTGTGCAATAAATGATAATGTAATGAATGATTCATCTTGGTAATAGACCTCTTGCGCGCAATGAATTATAATGTAAGGAATAATTGTTGTAGACATTAGACATCTTGCACGAAATAAATTATACTGTAATGTATGTTGATTTAACAATTATTACTTGCGCCATTAAATTTGTTAATGCATGATGGATAAATAACTAGATTACTATTGTGCCATTGAATATTGATGATGCATGATTGAATTAGAATTTGGTTACTATTGCGCCTTTAAATATTGTTGAAGTAAGGTTGATTTATTAATTATATTCTCTTGCGATTTGCGAAATAAAGTCGATATCTCATACGTCTTAAATTGTTGATGTGTAAATGATGGATTAATTGAATAGAATGCTCGCGCGCAATTCAATAATGTGATGTATGACTAGTTGAGGAGTTATACTCCTTGCGCACATTGAAATATAATGTAATGTATGATGTTTAGATATTGGACTTCTCGCGCGAATGGAATTTAATGTCATGAATGATGGTTTAGATATTAGTCTTCATGCACAAATTGAAAATTTATTATGACGGATGATTGCATATTGTGATAGGGATCCGCGCCTCGAATATAACTGAATATTTACCTTGCGCCTTGATTTTGCTGTGATTAATATTGGATTGCTTACGCATTGGAATGATCATGGATGTACAATGTTTTAGCTTGTTTACTAGCGTGCCTTTCATTAATGGTGATGCATGATTAGATTAGTAATAAAATTACTTGCGCCTTATTTCAAGTGGGCGTGTGATTGCTTCATCATTCTTCCTTGCACCTTGAAGTTAATGTTAACTAATCCGCGTCAAGAAATTATGTTGATTTATGATTGATAACGATAATGATTACCCTTGCACCATGGTTAATTGATGTTAGGATTGATGGATTGATGAAATAGATGATTGTAGATGTTGTTTATTTAGCTAGTTGCTTGGATTGATTGGGTTATTGGGACGTAGACACCTCCTTGTTCCTTAGAACAATCGCCAACCTTGAGACATTAAATGGTTAAAATAAATTGGAACCTGGGCTTGAGCATTGATTATGTGTCTCGGAGGTCCTAACCTTGCAGGGTAGGTTGGGCGGGTAGTCATTTTATATTCATTAACTGATTGAATGTTGTTATAAATTGCTTTAGGCTATTATGATGTGCTAATCTCCTACACTATTTGTGTTATGTGTTGCTTCATTGACGCGTTGATTGCATCTTTGGTGATTTCCATGATGAGTAGATGGTACTGCTTTACTTATGATGTTGTTGAATAGGCGCTGCCATGATAATGTGTTGATATTAAATTCTTAATGCAATTTTTTTTTTTACTTTGTATGCTTCAAATTTTCTTAGGCGTAATGGAGGGCCGTTACATATTTAGTGAGAGAACAAACAATGAAACAAAGATAATATATAGAATTCATTGACGTAATAAAATTTTCCAAGGATATAGCAAAAATAAAAGTTGTTACATGTGTACATTTTTTAATTCTAGATATCATCTAAAACTATTTGTTACCTAAATATCGAATCATAATTTATTATGAAAATAAAACAAAACATAAAGCAACTTTTATTATCATCACTAATTACTAATAAATACAAAACCATGTCATTGATGTCAGTTAGAACTACTTTTACATTAATTGTTAATAAGATAAATTATATATATCTTCTCAAAACACGAGAGACTTAGATATACCTCGTGTTATCCTCTAATTACTTTGGCAAACACTGAACTGGTGCATAAACATATATGCATATGATCCAAATAGTAGTGATATTTGCAATTGTATCATCTAATTAAACATTGCATGTGCAAAATTATGTTCAAAACATAAAAATAAGCTACAACTTTGTGACCTCCCTTATGGCATAAGAGAATCATAGGGTTAGAGTAGTGATCAAAGATACAAATTTTCAACTATGTAAGTGACAAAGAATACATGTGCGTCTCTTCCTCCTTTTTGGATGAGACACAGGTAATATCTTTCATTTTTTCATATCATTGTAGGAAAATGTTGGTGCAATGCACATTCCTTCTATAATTGTGGTGTGTGGCATTGTAGTGAATGTGTGTTGCTTCATTGCCCACTGCTAGCAACCTATCATCAATAGTAATTTGTTCTCTTTCTAATATTCCCTCAAGAAATTTGCATTAGACAAGAAGACTACTGACCTTTTTCTTTTCTGCGCAAAGAGGGGGAGGCACTAGAGGCTTCAAGAGAAGCAAATAAAATCCAACCTATCAAACCAGGGAATGACCCGCACCATAATCAATGAAATAAGTTATTTGTAAAATGTGTTAATGCATTGAATTAAGAAATTAATCACCATTCCCATGATTAAGGATCTCTGATAAACTCCCCGGATGGGGTGACAACTGGAAACCATGCAGTTTGAGAAATTAATAGCCCCTGCAACTACCCCCTCCTTTAGTCTACTCGGTATGAGCGACATTCATTTGAAAAAATCGAAGGTGCACCTGCACACAGGGGTTGGTTTAATGGATCACTCAATGCTACAACAACAACAAGCTTGGATTGTTACGAGTCACATGAGACCTATCAACTCGGCCCTTATGACACTTCACCTTACCAATTCAACTAATATTCCGAAGGTAAGAAATGGAAATTGCTATTTTGCTTTGGTTCTATCTTTGGCTTCTTGCGTTTTCCTTGACTCTTTCTCCTCCTGCTATTCTACTCCCCTCCTAGTTTCCAATCTCACCCCACCCTCCCCCATGCCAAGAGATAGAGGAAATCCTAAGCGCGGGTCAACCTACTACAGTTTTTTGGCCTGACAATGCAGGTCGAGCTCCTCCTCTCCTCCCTTTACGCCTAACATTTCTATTGCTAGCCACAATGACCCTTCTGAGACACCTTCTCCATCCTCTGCTCAAAACTGGTCGGAAGAAGCTCCTCCCATGACTTACGTTGAAGAAGAGCATCCTTCAATCGTGTAGCAAGCTCCTCCAACCTCCCTCCCATTCACAACCTTCAACATTCATGCACCGCCCCACAATTCTAGACAACCTACACAAGAAATTGACTCCGCTTTGACAATGGAAACTTGCATAGTAGAAGAACAAATCCATCCAGATGAGCAAAACGAGGAGACCCATCAAATTAGTCAGCCTCCACTAGTTATAGCTCCAGAGCTAGAGACGATCAACATTTGTCACCTCTCATAGGAACATTTAGACCTTATCTTCGCTATATGACAAGATAAAGTAGAACAACTTCATCGCCATACCATCCTCAGTCGTCGCTTGGATATGTTGTTCGAATCCCTCTCAGACGAGCTAGACAAACGAAGATGTCTGAACTGTGGCCATCATTATGTTTATGTTCCTACCTGACCTTAACCTCCCGATGACGATGGCACTATGGGTTCATCTACTGTTTAATTTTGTCTTTCTTCTTTGTTATTATGCATTTCTGTTCAAGGCGATCATAACGAAAGTTTTAGAGTCGTTTTGTCTTATGTTTCCTGTTTTCTCAAACTTCAACAAAAAACAAGACATTTAGCCATCTGTTTTGGTTTCCATCGGTATGGCAGAACATGTGGCCGGTTTTTCCATGTGTACTGATCTGATGACATTCTAAGGCAATAAAATATTTATTTACAAAAAAAAAGGATCTCTAATAAACTTTATTTCATAAATAGTCTAATATTAGTTAATTTCCTCCTTGAAATTCATTGTCCATGGATAGATTATTGAAATTGAAAATCATGGTTCACACATAGTTGATTGAAGTTGAAATGTTTTATTAATATTCATATGATTATCGAATTTGAAAATTCTAATAAAATTATATATGATTTTTTTTTTCTCATATGACATTTATAATTTACTTTGAAATTCTTAAAAATATTTAATATAATTACTAATGATTTAGTTTTGAGAGTTAACTCAAGAGGTCATGAGCTATATGTGACATCTCTCTCTCTCAAAATTGGAGAGATCATGAGTTCGATTCCCTTGAGGGGATCAAACTATGTAATCTAGCCCAATGGTTTGCCCCCTTTACTCAAAGGATTTTCTATTACCAATAATTTAGCAAGAAATTGTTGGCAAATAAAATTAAGTGGGAAATCTTGAAGGTCTTCACACATCACAAGGCAACTTCATTGTCAACCTGATCTGATTCCATATTTAAGGCTTATGATGCAGGTGTGGTGTGAAATTCAACATTATAAAACATTCTCATAAACCACAATGAAGGTGAGCCTTATTTATTGGACAACTATGAATACTTGGAATACGAGATGCATACAAGTCGATATACCTATACCGTTCTTCAAATAAACATCACATGGTTGTAATATGTTGATGTTTGTCATTTCACTTGTAATGCAAAAGCTAATTGATTAACAATGGTGACAAATTGTCAATGAAATACTTACAAAGGGACAATAATATTTTTGGATTGGTAATCGCAATGCAAGTTAGATTTAATAATAAATTAACACCAATACCACACCATATTGGACAATGATAAATATGTTCTCCTTATTGTTGTCGTTACTTCATACAACACATACATAAGTGGAGGAAGACCCTTAATTCTTGGTTATAATTCTAAACATTTGTTAAGCATTCAACATTATCTGATAGTTTCATACACTTTTGTAGAACTAAGGATGATTTGTTTTTCCATTTTAATGACTATTCCCTTCCCTCACTGCAATATTTATTGGAATGTTTCTCTTATTGGGCAATCCTTTATCAAATGTGAGCATTCTAAAATGGCATTTCCTTATCATAAAGTGAACATGGATTTGACATAACCTATGCAATTGCAAGGTAAATATTTATATTGCTTGAATTGTAAAATTTTATATGATTGTGGTTTGTGCTTTTTTAATCTCTACCCAAAGCTATTTTTTACACTTTCCACTTCAAATTATATGATATATGATTTATATGTATGAATAATTTTCTTCCATTTGTCGCAAGCCATATGGCAGGGCAACCATCAAATTCAGAGGTGTAGATGTTGATATACATTTTAACATTGATGATTATGAGGAGGATATGGAGTAGGTAAAGTAAGAATGTTTCCATTGTGCAATTCCTCGTGTGCTCAACATGGAGTTGACATGTTAAACAAAATATTAATAACAAAAAAATTCAGTGGTTGTCATAAATAAAATATTTCGATGTTTACCATTAAGTATAATATATTTATATAAACTTTTTATATATATATATATATATATATATATATATATATATATATATATATATATATATATATATAAAGTTGATTCTTTTTATGTTGATTAAAAACGATTTTTTTATGTTAACCGCTCGGATCCTTTTATATTGTATGTTAATATACATTTATTCATCTACAATTTGTATAAATAATAATAATAAATATTTGGAAATTAAAATTATCATATAGAAAAATTAAAATGTTTTTAAAGGTGGTAAAAGATTAACATTCAAACTTATAGATATGTATATAATTTTCTTTTTTTTTATTAATAAATTTGATTTTTTTTTTTTTTTA
>JZKD02S1594734.1:0-10071 GCA_000966675.3 Picea glauca | reverse complement strand
TTGACTAATGAGCTTTTATGGTCTTTCTATCGAACTTAATCCACTAAACACAGTTTTTGGGAAAGAGCTGGAAAATGCCCCAGGTCATTAGATGTTGAGCTAGTAAGGCTCGACAGTCAAATACTCTACCTGCACTTCTTTATTGACCCAGATTCTGGCATGGCTTTGGGGAATATGCATGGTTTCTTCCCCTATAGAATCACTCTAGAAGATCTCCATAAGCCGTGGAATTATCCTGCAACATGTTGGGTAACCGGGCAGAAAGAATGCAGCAAAGAGTAACAATGTAACAGTCTGGCATAAAATTCAGAGAGAAAATGACACAAAGAATTAAATACGGGCAACGGAATGGTATTTTATTGCTCAATCTTGGAGATGAAAATAACCCATCAAACGAGCTTACAAATTGCTATATGCCTCTACAGGCTACACATATAAATATCATGATGTTCCGTTGTTCGTGAACTGGTTGAACTCTCGCACAAGTATTCGAACCGTCAGATTAGTTGTGAACCGGTTGAACTCCTACATAGGGATTCGAATCGAGAGATTGCTTCTCACCTATTTAACAATATCCACTTGACAACAATTTAACAATTCTAGCTACGTGAACATGTCTACACAGTTTGCTCTAGTATGAACCACTGCACCTCCTTTGAATCAACATAACCACAGACCAAATCACTGCAACCATTGTAGGTGATACTCGTGCCTTTAAGATACCAAAGCACCCATTTCCATGCTCTTTACCCAGTTTTGCCATGTGTCCACGGACAACACCAACTGCGTGTGAAAAATTTGAACATTCCGTCGCAAACATCAACCTTCCTAATGTATTAGCATATGGTACACGAGACATATAATCCTTCTCTTTCTTACTACCAAGATAGAAAACTTGAAGAAATCTTACAATGAAAAGCTAAAGGGATATTTACCAGTTTCACAATGTTCATACTAAACTTCATCAATATCTTCACCATAGACTCTTGTTGTGATAACCACAACTTACCATTTTTCTTGTGTCTGTGTACTTCTATGCCCAAGATTTGTTTTGCAACTCCTAGATCCTTCATCTGAAGCATCCTAGTCCACTGAGCCTTTAAACTGTTGATCCCAACCATGCTTTGGCTTGCAACAAACATATCATCAACATATAACACCAAGATACTGAATATGCCATTGAAACGTTTGATGTAAGCACACTGATCATACTCACTTCTAGTAAAGTTTTGGCTCACCATGAGGGAATCAAACATTGTGTACCATTTCCTGGGTACCTTTACGCCATACAATGATTCCCTGAGTTTGGAAACAAATCTCCCTTTGCTGTCCTAAACAACATCTAATTGTTCCATATGCATATCTATGCTAGTGATGATTTTACGAGAAATAGGATCCCACAATATACATCCCTTATCTCCATCACTATAACCAATAGAGATATTAAACTTGCAGAAATTCAAAGATTGTGATTATAGAAATAGCTTACGGTTTACCAGTACAGCTCTAGCCCTTTCTTGCTCATATGGCCCAATCACCGATGCCATAAACAAGTAGATGCCCTTGCTTCCTTAGATCCAATGTTGCTTCATTTAATTGAGTGTTTTCTTCCATTTTGTAAAGGTTGCCAATCTTTGTAGCCTTCATAACCACCAAAATGCCATTGACCTGTAAATCTGTAACCTCTAGAATCCAAAACTTTCAAATAAATCAAATTCTTTTTAAATTCTAGTAAATGTCTAACATCCATTGACGTTCTTACAATACCATTGAGCATCTTGATCTTAATGCTCCCAATCCCAACAGTTTTACAAGAAATATCATTTCCCATAAAAAAACACCATCATCTATAGATTGGTAAGAAGAAAACCAACTTCTATGTGAACACATATGATGGGAAGCACCAGAATCTAACAACCATTCTTCTTGATATTGTGAGATACTACAAACAGATAAAACTTCATCAACCATACTTGAACTTGATCAAAAAAGATTTGCTTCATTACCAGAGTCTTCTTTGGATTATTTTCTCTTCCAACAATCTTTCTTGAGATGCCCTTATTTACCATAGTACCAACATTTTAGCTTGCCCTTTGACTTGGATCTAGATGTACCTCCCGATTCTCCTCTTTCTCTGGATCAACCTCTAACCACCAAAGCTTCCAATGTGGAGGTTTCTATACTGGATTTCAAACTCAAGGGTGTTTGTTGTGCTAAAGCTAATAGAAGTGACTAAATGATCCCAAGACTAGGAAGTGAACACAACAACATCACTATCTTATCTTCCTCATCGATTTTTACATCCATATTAGTTAATGGGCATAACAAAGTATTAAATACATTTAAATGATCAACAATTTTGGTACCTTCTTTCATCCATAAATTGTACAATTGCCCCTTCAAGTAGATTCGGTTCATTAAGGACTTTGTCATGTAAAAACTTTCCATTATGCTCCATAAACCTGTTTTTGTCTCCTCTCCAATGATATTAAACATAACTTCATCTGCAAGACACAAACGGATGATACTGGGAGCTCTCAAACCCAGATCTTCCCAATCCTTGTCTGTCATACCCACTGGTCTCTTGTCTTTCCCATCAATGCTTTGAGCAATCCTTGTTGCACCAGCAAATCCTGCATCTTTAGCTTCCACAATTCAAAGCTTTTTTTTCCATTAAACTTCTCCACCTCGAACTTTGCATTCATTATTTTCGCCATTTCATCCTTTCCTGCAGCCTTCTCCTTACGGCCTCGACTTTGCTTCCTTCTCCGTGGCAACTACCAGTGACTAGCGAGCTCTTCACAGTAGCAACCAGTTTACGACTCCTTACTGCTTGGCGGATTCTCTTCACAGCAGCAACCCAAACCCTTATTTTCCTCTGCGCAGATTCAACCCGAGTGACCCTTGGCTCACAGCCTTCACTCGACCTCAGCGATCTCAGACTGCAGGAAAAAACCCTATGATTATGCATAAAACCGAGGAGATTCGACTCTGCAAGCTTTGATAGCAATTGTTGGGTAATTGGGCAGAAAGAATGCTGCAAAGAGTAACAATGTAACAGTCAAGAATAAAATTCATAGAGTAAATGACACAGAATTAAATATGGACAACGGAATGGTATTTTATTGCTCAATCTCGGAGATGCAAATAACTCATCAAACAAGCTTACAAATTACTATATGCCTCTACAAGGTACAGATAAATATCACAATGTTTGGCTGGTCGTGAACTGGTTGAACTCCTGCATAGGTATTTGAGCCGTCGAATTGGTTGTGAACCGATTGAACTCCTACACAGGTATTCGAATTGCCGGATTGGTTGTCACCTGTTCAACACAACAAGAGATATATAACAACGATTGAACTCCTGCATAGGTATTCGAATTGTCGAATTGGTTGTCACTTTTTCAACACAAGAAGAGATATATAACAAAGCAGTAGGGTGTGCACATGGCTAATAGAAGCCAATTAGTCTAACCTTTGTGTCTCAACAGAAGCTGAGCTATAGGCTATGTATGGGTTCTTTAGCACCTTTTTCCTAATGATATAGGGTTCTTACTGTTAACCTTGTTATAGTTTGAAGTTATCTTTCTCAAGTTTGACTGTTGTTTTCCCTTTTAATTATTTCTAACCATTTTAGCATGAATTTTAATGTGGTTTCCCCTTTTAGGTATTTCTAACCATTCTTCTTTCAGCATGAATTTGAATGGATGGGAAGCCATGATTTTCATTGGAATTAATGCTGCCATTAGGTAAGCTAGCTGTTTTAGTTCCACAAGCACTCTGTTTCAATTATTTTATTTCACAATTCTTACTTCTAACTTTGTTTGCCTTGAAACAACATCCCCACATGTTGAAATATGGCATGTCAGACCTTATGTAGATACGATAGCAGAACTTTCTAAGCTACAAACAAATGATGGTTTTTCCCATGTCTTGGAAGCATATTGCTGACAAATTATTTTTTTTATTATATAATTTGATGTTGTATCCTGCTTTTTTCTTTTTCAAGCTTCAATTTTATGTTTATTCTATTTGACACATCTTCTGCAGTGTGAGAGTATCCAATGAACTAGGTGCTGGCCATCCAAGAGCTACAAAATTCTCTGTTATAATTGTGGTTGCAACATCACTATTGATTGGCATTATTTGCATGGTTATTGTTCTTCTCGTGAAGAACAAATTTGCCATGCTTTTTACTGACAGCGAGGTGGTCATGGCAGCAGTGTCTAAATTAGCAATCCTCCTTGCTGTAACAATGCTTCTAAACAGTGTACAGCCAGTTCTATCAGGTAATATTTTTTATATAATTTACATTCAATCTTATTAATTTGATTTTGATTTGAATTTGAAAAGCTCATAATTCAAACATAATTCCATGCTTATTACGGCTTACATGCTTGGGAGGTTTTCACCATCTACTTATAATTTTTCAATCATCAGAGTCTTTCAATCGTAGTGGTCCCTCTGATCCCGGGCACTCTCCTAATAACCCTTCTTAAATAAAGTGGACTAATGATTTAAGGTTAAACCAAACAATAAGCACTCAACCCTATTGGTTTCTAGGTTTTCAGGATATTATGTTTTAGAATTTGAAGCCATGTTTTCTCTTGCAAATGCATCAGGTGTGGCCGTTGGTGGAGGGTGGCAAGCTTTGATAGCTTACATAAACTTAGGATGCTATTATGTTTTTGGTGTACCTCTTGGTCTACTTTTGGGTTACAAGTTCAACTTAGGAGTAAAGGTGCACTAGGCATTCCCATGTTTTATATTTCATGCATCGTTCGTTATGATTCCAACACATTGGATTTTTCTGCATCTCAGCCATTAGAGTAGAAGGGAAAACTAGTAGGCCTCCTCTTGTCTCTCAGTTCCAAGCTTAAAAATTGATCTCGTTGTAAGCATTGCCTCCAGTGAAATCAGTAATTTGTTCAGCCATCTAACTTTTTGTGTAAATTTGATGTTGAAATGAGGGAACAGGGCATTTGGAGTGGGATGATTGGTGGAACTGCATTACAGACCTTTGTTCTCTTACTGATCATATATTTCACAAACTGGAATAAAGAGGTATGGAATGATCTTATATCCTACCTGGAGATGAAGTCACGGAAGAGTTGTATTTATCTTATATTTGTTTATGTGTTGAGCACTTTAGTTCTTGATCTCCATGGAAATGCAGGCCTCTGCTGCCGAGGATCGTATCAAGTTATGGGGTGGTGTAGTTGAGGGTCTCAAACATAGTTCAGTAGATGTAAAAACACAGCATAATGCTGATGTTAATATAGAAAGCGCTTTAGCTACAACCAGTTAAGCCTCATATTAGCTTTCATTCTAAACCCCTTCCACATGAGTAGCAGGCAACAAATGGCAGTAAGAGTAACAATGAACCGTCAAGTTTCAAGAGAATCAAGCATATTTGACATACTTGGACATTGGTTTGGAAGGAAAAATAATTCCCTTATAAAATGTCTGGAAGTATCCCAAATTGCATATGAGTCTAGTTGATGTTTCTTAACAAGTATTTCGATCTTTTGATTTTCTGGCCCAAAGTTGACTAAAAGCTTGGGAGATTGGTTGAGTAGATATTTAATCGCAGGTACTATGAAAACTCAAGGCAGAGAAAACCAAGTTTAGGTGCAAGTACAACATATTAAAATATCAAATTGTTTCAGGGATTATGAGATAAATGAAATAATGTATTATTTATTTTAGTATTATGAATATTTTAATTATCAAATTGTAGGTATTATGAGATAAATGAGGTAATGGGCTTTTGATTTATTTTGACAGTACAGATATCTTAATTAAGAAAATGGTTATATATAAAAAAATATTTAAAATTTAAAATAAAAATAATTGTTAATTTTTAAATTTACATTTTATCATTTTTTTAAAAACAATTTTTCAATTTTAAATATTTTTCAATTGTTATTCTGCATATAATTAGACATCTCTAATCCTCCCTCTAACTTAAGTTATTTTTGATAATATATTTATCTTTATTTTATTTTTAATAATATATTTATATTTATTTAAAATATTTAAAAGACATGTTTCATCTTACTTTTATTTTATGTTATTTTTAATAATAAATTTATATTTAAAATATATATTATTATACGTATAAAATAAATTACAAAATATAATGATAAACTTTACATAAGATTAATAATCTAAAAAATAATAAAAATTGTCATCAAATTTATAAAAAATTATCATTATAAATTTTCATAACAAGTATATTGACATGATTAATGGTAAAAGATTATCATTATAAATTGTCAAGTATATTGACATGATTTATGGTCTTTTTGGCTAAATCTTAAGCCATATTTCACATATTCTGCCATAATTTTTTAAATAAAATGGAATTAAAATCATTAACCATTAATTATGTGGATTATTAATTAAAAAATATTATAAAATATATTTATTATTTAAAATTTTATAAATGAGTAAATATTATTTTTTTATTAAATTAAATTAAAACAAAAATAGTTTTTATGTCATTTTTTCAAATAGAACAAACATATTATGTTTTATGATATGTTTTTTTAGAAACAAAATTTAGATTTTTTTCTTTAAATGGATATATTCATAAAAAATGATTTCTCTATTTAGACATATCAATAATACAAAATTCATTTAATTGATCAAAATTATACATGAATGGAAAAATATTAATTTTATTAATTTCATTCCATTATAACTCTTCACCTTAAGTCTTTATTAGCATGAAGAACTAATTAATATATTGTCTTAACATATCAAAACAAAATTTCAAAGTATTCCAATGGTTAAAATTAGCATCATTCTGGAAAAATAATATTTTGTCTACATTACTGAATCTTTAAATTTTACCAAACCTTTTATATGTCTCATACAAGGTGAAATTTTGAAACATCGTGTAGTCTAAGTGTTTATGTATAACTTTTCCACAAATTTTGGGTGTGACCCTCTAGCTCCAATCAAGCAAATAATATATTTTTCTATTCTACTATTTTATGCATATTGAAGTAGACTTATAATTACTAGAACCATTGATTCAACTTCACCTTCATAGAGCTTGATGTGATCCGGATTTATGAGGGAACGAAATGAAACACAAAAATAGGGATTCAAAACGGCCTTGAAAGTTTGGGACCCAAAAAGTTGTAGAAAAATTGCCAACACAGAAAAGTTGTAGAGTCATCCTTTGGGATGCTACTATGTGCATCCACCATGGATAAGGTTTGAGACTACTTTCTTTACATCAATCTTTGGATCCTATAATATTCCACATAAGCCCCAAAGAAAATTGATCAAATACCAATATGATACATAAATTGATGTGAATGGTCCATTGGACATCTCATCACAACAAGTATTGCAAGATGTTGCAAAAACAATTGAGGTTATACTCTATTGTGCAATGTTTACTTACAAATAATATGTAATATTATAAGCATGCCATGTTTGATATAAAAATTAACTCAAAAAATTAAGAGAAAAACAATAGTAGTGAAAATGAACACATCGTCAACACAATGAACACAAGTACCCTAGGGAACCTAATGTGGGAAAACCCAACAAGAAAATGTAGATTGTGCCTTGTTCTTTTATTTTCAAAATTATAATGCAAGATAAAAATGAAAGTTATGGAGTACAACAGACACTCTAACCTATGACAAGTTGTTACAGGAATGAATTATTCCTTTCTTATATTCTTACATCCTACTCCTCTACTCTACTCAAACATGGAACAATGCACAAAACAATAGGAACATAACATCTTTCTTCCCTTGTGGTTCAATTTTTAACATGTTTTGATAGTTGTCTAGGTTAGTGTTTTGCATATCCCAACTCTCTATTAGGGTTATAATTTAACCCTCTAGACTCTTCATGAAAGTTCACACATGACTAGCTCCACATGTACGAGTAATTAGAACTGACACGACATTGCCAATTGAAATTTTATGTAATGCCTTTTATTGCAAATTCAAAAAATTCACCTCACACCAAAGGTTTCCTAGATCTAATCCATGTGAACTTTTATCCTTAGGGCTGGTCTAAAATATTAAGTTACAATAAAAAACAACAAATAGTAGTTCACTTCACTTCAACCCATTACAATAGGTAGCTCAATATAAAATATACCAAACAAATGCCAACAAGTTTCATCCTTTAAGGCACACTTTTTCAAATAGATACCAGATCATAAAATCACTTTATTATAATAGCTTTTAGAGTATAAAATATGTTCTCTTATGTTTAAGTGATATATTAAATCACTTAACAATTTCAACCTTATGTTATGTCAAATTAACATGAACAACAAGTGTTAGAGAGAGAGAGAGAGAGAGAGAGAGAGAGAGAGAGAGAGAGAGAGAGAGAGAGAAGAAGAAATGAAGTACATTTGCATACCACGGTTTTATCACTTGTTGGTACAATATCTAGCTCTCCAAACCCTAGCTAGGGAAAACCATGAAAACTCTAGTCACCACCAAACATCCACAACAAGATAGCATCAAAATTGGAAATCCCTCCTTGGATTCAACACTTGTCTCCCACAAGTTTCCAGGACATCTCCTTTTATTTTCCTCCTCTATCAAGCATAACAAGTAGCACTAGGGTTTCAAAAACCCCAATCTTCTTCTCTCACAAGAGATACAAGAACAATGTTTTTTTATCCTATAGGTTTATCAAAATACCTAGATTCTTTTACTCCTTTATGATAAAACCATAACCGTAGAAAACCATTGAACTTCTCCAAAAACCCTATCACTCCAAGACATAGTGATAATACAATGAAGAGTACAAAATGAAAGAGAGACTTGTGCAGGATGTTCGTCACATCTTTAACACAAGTGTGTGGTGAATGTTTGTGTACAAGCGATCCTCACCTCCAAAATCATGTTCTTCACAAGAGAAAACCTTAAAATACCATTGGAGTGATATCTTCAATCATATTAAAATCCCTCTCTTTTCTTCATGTCCTAGGGTTTCCTCATGAACCCTAACATCTTTCTCCCTACAATACTAGTACAAAGAATTTAGTACAATGATGATGATGATGATGTGAAATGACTCTCTCCTTCCTCTATTTATATTAGAGGTAAGGGAGGCCAAAAAATAAAAATTGGGCCTAAACCTATACAAGCAACCTATCTCTACCCAAGTAATCCCACATGTGGAGTGCTCTCTCTCTCTAAGTAATAGAATTCAATCTCCAAGCTGAATACATTTAATAAGAAATCCAAGGCATGAATTATCCTTAATAAGGTACAATGTTCCACCTCCACATGCCTTCAAAGATCCAACACTTCTCCTAAGCCATGTGCTCCCCCAATTCCACCCCACCTACATGATCACTCCCTCAACCCAAGCATCCTGAAGTCAAGGAGAAGCCTCCATGCAAACAACCAAGTGTGACCATGCAATCTAGATAAAAATTCCTTCCTCTAGTATGCCAATTATTCTCCTCCAAATCAAGTCATACCCTCAAGTGACGAACCTCCATGTGGCCATCATGAAGAATTCACCAAGCTCCATTGATATCCAACACTACAAGGAAGAATTCCATACGAAAATCCATACAAGGCCTAGCTATTAATGAGAACTCAACTCCAATGTGTCTATCCATTAAAGAATAACCAAGGGTCATCCATACATCATGCACTCCACATCACGTGAAGCACCAATAATCATGGTGTAAACACTTTCAAAGTAACCCACGAAGCTAACATTAACTTGGTATAGTAGTGGTCAAAGCATAAGTCAACTTGTCAAATGGATAACTTCCTCATACATAATCTAATTGAAATGTTGGAAATATTTTTACAAGTAGAACAACATTGTTGGTAGTTGAGTTTTGTTTTTAAACCAAAAAACAATTGTTTAATGCCTAAAATAGGCTCTGAAATTTTTAGGAGCCCAAAACACAAAATAGGATCAACGCCTAAAATGGACCTTATAAGGCCATGCCTCTTATTGTCCACCCTTGAAAGTATCAAAATATATAACAATTATAGAGTGACCCATTCCAAGTCATCACCAATTTTGGCTTGCTTCTCCATTTTTAAATTTTATGTAC
>JZKD02S1594732.1:0-10071 GCA_000966675.3 Picea glauca | reverse complement strand
CACAAACTACTAGAAACATCTAATATAATATCAAATATAACTACAATATGGTTGTCATCAGCTCCATTTGCAAAATTATCCTCATGAAAATCAGCAAGAAATTTCATATCACAATTATCCTTATACTCATAGTTGGAAAAACTTTGCACTGTATATAAAACATCATCTTGCTGATATAAATTTTCTAGATCTTTGACAATAGAAAAATATGATTGATTGATTTCAAGATCTAGAGAAAAACATGAATCTGAAAATGATGCATCAACGCACTGAAACAAATGAAAGTTTAGATATGATCTTTGTTGTTCATACTCTTCATCCAGATCATGTGCATCCACATCTTCACCCCAATTCTGATCTGAGAGATTTCCACAAGCTCGAAGGTTGTCCTCAATCTCCTCAACATCAATAAACATGTGGTGCAAATTTAAAGGCTTCCTCTCTCTGAGATAAAAAAAAAAAAAGCTAAGTCGGGATGATGGGTTGTTGTGTAAAACACCCTAGCAGTAGTTTTATATGGTCGAATATCAATAGGCATATTGAGATAAAAGTTCTAAAATATCCTATTAAAGCTAACAATAGCCTCATCCCTCCTCCTCTTCATGGAACTAAAATCATAAAGGTATTGTTCATAATATTTGTTCTCATCCCAATATCTCATAAAAAGATCATGAAAATATGCCCATGATCCTATTGAATCATTCATGAAGTTTCTAAATCATAGTCTAGCATTTCCATGTAAATATTGGGAGAATGTTCTCACAAACACATCCTCATGAATGATTTCAAAGTTGTCTGTGAAACACTCAAAGACATCCATGGGTTTCTCAGTTGTAACGTGATCTTCTCCATTAACCTAGGAAGATACTCTAGAAAATTAGGGGGGAAATCGTGGAGGATAAATGACAGCTTCATAGGTTTGTAACCCTCTCGAATATTGGACTGAACTTTAGTGATTTGATGACAAGGTACAATAGTGATTGCAGGAGGTAGTGAATCAACTTCAATGTCAACAGTGGTAGGTTTATGGTCATCTGAGTATACAAAGCATAGGATAATTATTTTGACTTGCAACGGGAAAGATAGGAAAGAATTTATGAAAAACAATATAATCTCATGGAGGAAACTCATAAGTTTATACCTGGTCTTTCCATTCTTTCTTTTCATTTCTCTGTTAACAAGACTCATCCTCCAACAGATTCTTTTGATCGTGGAGCTTGCAAGTGAATAATCTGTAGTCATAATTTTGTCTATAACTCTCGTTCACCATCAAGAGCTATCTCTAATCATTGTCATTCTCCTAGGGAAATATTTCTTCATTATGTTTTTCCCTACCAATGACACCAAAAGATGGTATCCCTAAATTTGTCCATGACTACTAAGGGGAAACCTAGGGCACCTCGGTTATTTCAATGGTTTTTTATAAGTTAAGATTGGTTTGAATTTAGGCTTAAGAATCAACTTATCAGGGTAAGTTGAAGGATAATGGTCTAAGTACATTTGTTTAAATCAAGTTACCAACAATAGTCAGCTTAGTCAAAGGAATTCATTCTCACAGATTAGATAAATGGAGAAAAAATAGATGTAAACAAAGCTACAAGTTAACAATTTGTTTACTTGCAAAGAAGAGTTTAAATTTCCAAATAATATTTAAAGACGTGAAATAATCACTTGAAGGAAATTCCTGAAACAAATGATTTAACAACAAATTAGTTATTGAAATTCAAAATGAAACAGCACAGAACCAATGCTTTGCAAAAATCTCAAATGCATTCAAATAAGATAGATAGAAATCAAGACATGAACGAAAATAGTCTAACCATCAAAATGTTTGTTCATTGAGTGCAAAAATGTTGTAGGCTTCTAGCTTTACAATTCTTTCCTTCAGAAAAAACCCTCAAAAATTGAATCCTAACTTCCTTCCAATAGGAAGCCCCCCCACCTTTATGTTCTTCATTCATTCTTATTTTTATAAAATCACAAATCTTAATTCCAAATAAACAATTCAAACTAAGATTATAAATAAATGCCCCCAGGGGGCAGCTCAATTGGCAAGTGCCATGAAAATGAAGTTCCATGAGGTTTCGAGTTCAACTCCCCCCGAATTACAATGTGTGCCACGTAAGGGGCCTTGTGGGCACACCTGGAGGTTATAGTGGTAGCAGTTGGATAACACGGCCACGTGTAACGCGAGCACGTGCCCAACTAGTTGTTGATTCCTCCAGACATAAAAAAAAAAAGGTATTATAAATAAATGTATCTAATCCCATTTCTCTAGCACAAAATCAGGATCCATGTCAAATTGATGAGGTGGCAGCTATATTGACTAGAGAATCTATAAAAATATGGAAAATCAGAAAATATGGAAAACTCAACCCTAAATTTCCACCTTTACCTCCTAAAAGGTTTACTTTTTCAGGGAACAACTCAATTTTTGGCTAAACGAGACCATTATACAAGTGGGTTTTTAATGGTTTTTCCAAATAACTCACCATTTTCTTGGAAAACGTGCACAAAGTTGAGTACAAAAATAGTCACCTACAAGAAATTCTATATTTTTTCTAGATTTTCTTTGATTCTGAGCAGGTGTTTTGATGTTTAATCCTTTCCTTGAATTTTCTCAATCTCTTCAATATCTGTAGATGGGACCTCAATAGCCTCTTCTCATGTTAGTACATGTGGAGGAGATGTTTCAAATTTGGTATCTCAAGCATCAAAGAATTGATACTATGTTTCTGCCTTACTTCAATATTTTGCTTTTGACCTTTAATTGCAGAAATCATTTTCTATCTTTTCGCAGGCTTCTTCATAGGCATATATTTTAGTGTCCTCTTAGTTTTTTCTTCCTTCCTTGGACCACATGGAAGAGTTGATCTCTAAACCTCCAGTTGGGAAACCTCCAATTGGGATTTGGTCTTTGTAGTCCATAATGTCGATCCTACTTGCAAAATGAATCTTCAAATGCTTTGTATTTTATTATCAGTAGGCTGAAATAGTGGCACTGCTAAAATCATTGTCTTCTTGCAGAAGATATCAATTCCCATTTTACTAGCTCTTACTGCTGAAAGATGAGCTTTATTTTTCTTGACCTAGTCTCTCTTGCTACAGGGAAAACGTTTTCCTACAACTTTTTCATACCCTTCGATGTGCTTCCTATGATCCGGATTTTATGCGCAGAACGAAATGAATACAGATTATTAACAGGTGCTTAACACAAAATAACAGAGATACGGTAAAACTGGTTTTCTATTTAATAATGAAATATGCTGGAAACTATAAAATGCAGCGGAAACAAGCTTGTTGGAATGGTGGCGGTTATCTCTGAGAAGAGATGTGACGGCAATGCGCATTCGCAAGAAGAAGGTTACAATGAGGCTCTGAAGGCCTTTTTTCAATAATCAGGAATGCCAAAAACCCACACATCCAAAACCTAACCCTAGGAGATGAAGTGCCAAAAGTCATGTGGGCCCCATTTGAGTAAGTTAGTACATCAACTTCCAGGGGTCGTAACTTTTGCATACGATCTTTGTTTTAGGCATGTGATAGCCCATTGGAAAGGTATCATCAAGGAGATTCATTTTGGGGGATCAATCATTCCTTTGGCTATAATTGAGGATATCTATCCCTAAAAACCTTCATTTAGGCCCTCAAAATAGTCCCAGAAGTTAAAACTACTAAAAATAGTAAATTGCCAAAATTGTCAGAAAACTATTTTGAGCTAGTTGGAAAAGGTGGGTGGCCACTAATATCCATCTGGATCAATCCTCCCTCCTTAGGAAGCAATGGTCTCCACTGCGTTGAGGTCCCCCATCAGATGAGGAAATTTTTGCTGAATTTGGCCCCGGGTGAGCCACTTGCCTTGGTGCAAGAGCTGCCCTGCTTTGACAAGTCAATAAAGATGAATCCTTTGTTGTCGAGTGCCCTTGATATATCTGTCCACAATCTGATCATTTGATGCCTGTTGTAGGCAGTTGGGGTTGAGCTATGTTGGTGTCAGTTGTTCTGCTACTTCTGAGGTGTCCAATAATGGTGGGAAATAAGGGCTAAGGAGATCCACGTTGAAAACTGGGTGCAGACCAAGGAAAGGAGGAATGTTGAGCTCAAAAGAATTATGCCCCACAGCCTTGGTGATAGTGTATGGACCATAACGGAGTGGGCGAAGCTTCTTATGGGGTCCTGTAAGGCGTTCTTTCTGCAAGTGCAACCAAACTTTGTCACCCACCTGAAACTTATGCGGCACCCGATGTTGATCATGTCGTTGTTTGTACTTGTCATTGGACTTATGTAGGATATCCTTAACCTATTGGTGGATGTGCTAGATCCACTCAATGAACTGGGTGTCTTTTTCAGCTTCAGTTGGAGCAAGAGATGATTTGGTCGAGGTGACCGCAAGGGGAAGTGCAACATCTATGGGTCCCAGTGGTTGGAATCCCAACCCCACTTGAAAGGGGCTATGGTCAGTTGAGCTATGCAGGGCTTGGTTGTAGCTATGTTGGACATAGGGAAGGTTCTCATCCCATGTTCAAGGGTGCTTTGAATTATACATGCGAAGGATATGCACAATCATTCGATTTACAACCTCGGTTTGGCCATCTGGCTGGGGGTGGAAGGTCGTGGATTTGGTGAGCTTGGTGTCCAACAGTGACCAGAGGCTCAACCAAAATGTGCTAAGAAATCGACTATCTCTATCTGAGACAATGGTTTATGGGATTTCAAAATGTACCCAGACTCATTCAAATAAGATCTTGGTAGTGGCCTCTACTATGATTCTCTTCTTGCAGGCAACCAGAATCGTCATCTTAGAAAAGCGATCAACAACCACAAAAACACATTCATTTCCCCTCTTGGTGGATGGGAGGCCCGACATGTAGTCCATTGAGATGGATTCTCATGGCCTGTCAATAGTAGGAAGAGGGTTGTACATGCCCTGTTTCTTAGTGGTCGGTTTGGCAATAGCGTAGGCAGTGCAGGACCTGATATACTTGTTGGCCTCCTGTCGAATTTTCGGCCAATAGAAATGTTTATGTAGCATCGCCACTGTATTTTTAATGCCGAAGTGTCCTACCACCCGACTGTAGTGGGCTTCCTAGATCAGCTTCACTTGCTCACTTGATGGAACACAGATATGGCCCAGACGACACAACAACCCATCCTGAAGATGGAAATTATCGACAATTGCATTTGCACCCAACATTTGGTAGGTGGTGGCGACGTCAAGGTCTATCTCATAGAGTTGGGGCCATCTAGATGTCTCATGGTTGCAAGAGTCTAGCACCGTGGTGAGTGCCGCGACTGGCGGTCTGTTGAGACAATCAGCGACATGATTGGTGCTTCATGTTTTATACTTGATGTCGAGGTGGAATTGTTGCAAGTATGTGGACCACTTTTGATGGCGGTCATTTTGCAATTTTCCCTATGTCTGCATGAACTGCAGTGGCTTATTATCAATGTGGATGATTGTCTCCTTCTCAAGAATGTAGTGTCTCCATTGGCGGCATGCTTGCACAATGGAGTACATTTCTTTGTCATAAGTAGGGTACTTACGGACAGTATCTGACAGTGTCTCACTATGATAGGCCATGAGGTAGTCATGCTGAGTGAGAACGGCGCCCATAGCATAGTCTGAAGAATCTATCTCGATCTCAAAAGGATGTTGCAGGTCTGGTAGTGAAAGTACTGGGGTTGAGCACAAGCACTACTTCAAATCATCGAACACTTGTTGTTGGGACCGGCCCCACACAAATTTTGCCTTACCACCACCCCTGTTTATTTGGCTGAGGGCCCATGCAATATGGGAGAAACCCAACACGAACCTACGGTAGAAATTGGCAAGGCCCAAGAAGCTCTGAATCTCAGTGAGTGTTGTTGGGGCTGGCCAGTCACAGATGACTTGGATCTTGGTTGGATCCACATGTACTCCATGTTGATCAATGATGTAGCCCAGGTAATGGACCCTGTCCATGCCGAAGGAGCATTTTTCCAAGTTGGTGTATAGCTTGTGCTATCGCAGGGTGTGCAGAACCTGCTGAATATCCTGCAAGTGTTCGGCCCAAGTCTTGTTGTAAATTATAATGTCATCTAGATACACCACTACAAAAGTATTGGTGAATGGTCGCAAGATATTTTCCATCATCCTCGTGAAAGTGGTTGGAGCATTTGTCAGACCAAAGGGCATGACCAACCATTCAAAAAGGCCTTCCTTTGACTTGAAGGCGGTCTTCCATACATCTATTTGTTCTATCGGGACCTGGTGGTATCCAGACTTCAGATCAATCTTACTGAAGTATTTGACCCCCGTGAGTTGATCAAGGAGGTTATCAATTCGGGGAATCGGGTACCGATTTCTGACTGTGATTTTATTCAGAGCCCGATAATCAATGCAGAGTCTCCAGTTTCCATCTTTCTTCTGTACCAGCACGATTGGGCTCCAACAAGGTGATGAGATGGAGCGGATGTGCCCCTTGTGGAGAAGTTCTTGGATCTGTCGCTTGATCTCCTCATTCTCTAAAAAAAAGCGACGATAGACTGACCCATTGGGTAGCGGTGCATCGGGGTTTAGATTGATGGGGTACTTGACCTAGCAGTGAAGAGGTACCCCTGTAGGTGAGGAGAAGATATCTGAGTATTCTTCCACAACCTTATCTACTTGCTTCTATTGTGTGGAGAGGTCGGTCGCAGAGACCCTGGATGTGGTTGTGATCTTTCGCTTATTCTGAGAGCAAATCACGAAGAAGACAAACTTCCCCATCTGAGAGATGACCTTCCTGCATTGCTTAGCAGAGATCAAGGAAATAGCACTAGGTGGGACTGCCTCGGGTATCCTGTATAATTTCTTGTTCAAAGTAATAATAACACTACAAGGCCTAGACTCATATACAGCATGACGTTTCCATAAATAAGGTTGGCCCAAAAAAACATCACAAACTTTGAGAGGAGCAACATCACACAATACCTCATCCTTGAAGGGCTTGATGTCGTATGACAGTCGACACTATTGGCTGACGTGGATATTGCTTCCTTGGCAGATCCATCCAATGGTGTATAGTTGTGGGTGCAGCATTGTTGGCAGGGCCAGCCACTTGATGACCTCTGCTGAGATGAGGTTCTTCTGGCTACCACTATCAATGGTGAAGTGCAGCAGGGTTCCTTTTACCCACATCTGTGAATGGAAGAGGCGCTCTCCTTCTTCTGTCTTGTCTGGTTCACCAGGATGGAGCTTAGTGGTAGCAACGGTGGCACTGGGTTCCACGTCAATGATCTATCTTCCCCTTTATGGTTTTGGCTCAGAGTCATAATCTGCATCTAATTCAGAGGCTTTCACTTCGACCACCAGCGACTGCTTTGAGCGACAGTCAGCAGTGTTATGCCAAGGGCTCTTATGGAATTCGCACCACTTCCCGGTATCTTTCTTTGTCTTTTCGGTGTCCTTATTTGCTTGTGGCTTGGACTAGTTGTCCTGATACTATCCATACTTTCTCTGTCCTTTGTTCAGTGGGTTGGGGCCACCCTTTCCTGGATTTTCTTGTGAGCGGTTCCCAGGCCCAAATTGTTGCATCTTTTGTTTGAGCTTCTGCTCGATTTTGACGGCATATCGGTAGGTCGCGCTCAAGGATGAGATGTCCAGAAATTCCATTTCGGTATGGATGTATTTATGCAGAGCACCGTGATGCTTGAGCATCAGATGTCGCTCTGAATATTTGATACCCAACTTCGTGTGCAAGGTATGGAAGATATTTGTGAAATCTGGCACTGCTTGGTCTGTTTCTTGCCGCAGTGTGGTCCATTTGGTATACAGGTCGTCATAACTTTCGACAAGGTAGTATTGTTCCTTAATAGAATCCCTGAAGGATTCTCAGGTGGCCATGACTGAAAATAATGAGGTTTTCTCTGTTTCCTTTTTCTCACAGAAAGTTTCCCACTAATCTTTGACATGGGGAACGGCTTTGAGGAGCGCAAAAATAATATTTTCTTTATTCGAAAAGTTATGGATAGAAAAATACCCTTCTAGTATATTCAACCACTTGTCTACAGCATCTGTGTCTATCTGACCTTCAAATATAGGAATATAGAAGTTTATTTGTACCTTAAAGGGGGCGGCACCTCCGTTCGAAGAAGATGTGTCGCCTGTTGGTAGTCATCGAAGGATTTGTGCGAAACTATCCATCATCTCACTCCTCTGTTGCGTGAGGGTTTCCTCAATCAATAGTTTGAAAGTATCTCCTATCCCATCATATTTCTTTTCTCCTGCCATGGGAGGTCGCTTGGGTGTGCAAGAGCTTCTTTCCTCAAGAGAAACAAGGTCGAGACCCAACTCTTTGTACTCCGACCTCGTTGGGGACATGCATTAAGACAACAAAGAGCAGACCACTCTGATACCACTGATCTAGATTTTATAAGCAGAATGAAATGAATACAAATTATTAACAGGTTCTTAACACAAAATAACAGAGATACAGTAAAACTGGTTTTCTATTCAATAACGAAATAAGCTGAAAACTGTAAAATGCAGCGGAAACAAGCTTGTTGGAATGGTGGCGACTTATCTCTGAGAAGAGATGTGACGACAGTGCGCATTCGCAAGAAGAAGGTTACAATGAGGCTCTGAAGTCCTTTTTACAATAAGAAGGAATTCCAAAAACCCTATACATCCAAAAACCTAACCCTAGGAGATGAAGCGCCAAAAGTCATGTGGGCCCCGTTTGGGTAAGTTAGTACATCAACTTCACGAGGTCGTAAATTTTGCATACGATCTCCATTTCAGGCGTGTGATAGCCCATTGGAAAGGTATCATCGAGGAGATTCATTTTGGGGGCTCAATCATGCATTTAGCTATCATTGAGGATCTCGATCCCAAAAAGCATTCATTTAGGCCCTCAAAATGGCCCTAGAAGTTAAAACTGCCAAAATTGTCAAAATATTGTTTTGAGCCAGTTGGAAAAGATGGGTGGCCACCGATATCCATCTGGATCATCCTACTTCCCTTGAAACTCTATTTTTCTTCATAGGAAATTTTTTTTGTGTCTTTCCCCCTAGTTCTAAACAGAGAATTTGACCACCTTTCTTGGGTAACATATTCTTTATCAGTTGTTTTCTATTCTGTGCAAATTAAGGTTTCACTTTTGTGCAAACGAGACTAGGAGAAAACATGTATAAATGATTAACAAAGCAAAATCATGATATCGCTCTCATATGCTATTTCACAACATAACATAAAATCTTTTAATTTTCCCAAATTATATATCAATGGGTTAGATCATAATCCGATAGATGAATTTGTTGGAAGAACAAACATATTTATTTCATTATTTGTTAATGATAATACGATCACCATTCAACATGATAACATGACACATGGAATGATAATAGGAAACAACCATTTAATAAATATCTCTGCATGATTTCAGATATGTTGTCATTATCTCTGGATCTTGAATGCCCTTTAGTAATGATGTTTTTTGTGTGCTACAAGAAGGACATCATTCTTGCAGTGAACAAACTATTTATGATGTGACACATTTTTACCCATGTAATGAATTCTAAACATACCTTATAAGAAGAAAATGAAACTAATTTCAAGAAAATATAATCACACCAAAATAAACAAATAAAAATAAAGTGTAAAGCAAATGAAGAAAATTTATACCTAGGAAAAGATTTATGAATGGATAGGCTATGTTTAGGAGCATAGGGAAGTTATGCAGGTTTAGAGGCTAATATCAATGAGTACTTTGAAGTTTTCTAGTCAAAAATGTAATTCAATGTTTCCTCCTACTTATTCATCTACCTAGAAACCTTTGTAGGTATGTTGCCTAAACCACACCTTTGAAACTAGTTCAAATACTTGTGACTACACTAAGTCAATCATTCGATATCGGAATGGGGAAAATAATATGTTGTCGAAAAATGCCTTAAAATAATCTATATTATGGAAACTCTAAATTTCTATTCTTACACCCAACAATAGCACTTGTTAAATTGTGAATCTCTACCACCAAATTGTTTCCCTGAAATAAGTCTTGATCTTGCGAAAATTTTGTCTCAATAGTTGGGTGTCAAAACTAAGCATATGAT
>JZKD02S1594731.1:0-10071 GCA_000966675.3 Picea glauca | reverse complement strand
TAGGTACAACACATTCTACAATGGAAGGTGTAGATCCAATGATAAAAGTACCATAGTTCCATGGGGATGGAACATAAGACCCAGAGAATCACCTATTCATGTGTGAGAGAACATGGGAAGATAAAAGAGTTAATAATGAGGAAACAAAAGTAGCATAAATAGAAATAACATTCATAAACCATGTGTTGTATCAATACATGAATATAGCAGTAAACAATCCACAGGATGCATTGGGAACACTAGCAAAGATCAAGACCACACTGATCACTAAGTTTCAGAGGACAAAATCAGAGGATCAGTTTATGAATGAGATGATTGAGGTTAGACAGAAACTGGGAGAGTCTTTATGGGACATCGATCAAAAGTTCAAGACATTGAAAGGTAAATTGAAGTATCCCATTTCTAACATGCAACACAAACAGTTGTTTATAAATTCTTTGTTACCACATTTCAAATATCCATTGAGACAATAAAAATTTCAAACCTAGGAAGAGAAACTACAAGAAACAATGCATTTAGAGGAGAATCTGTATAATCAGACAGATCCATCTATAGAAGAGATGAAGGAAGAACTGAAGAACTTGGCAGTGCAATTAAACTAGAATAAAATTAGGGAGAAAAGAGAAGCAATGTGGTGTACCCTATGCAGATCAGAGGGACATCACAAGAATAAGTGTTCGACATTTGTGAAATACTTGGGAGTAGAGATACCAAATATATTTCCTACAGGAGGGCCTTGGTGTTAAATATGAAAGACATGTGGGCATGATCCTTATCACTTCCCTATGATGCAGAAGTACAAGACGAAACCGAAGAGTACTTTAACTTTTGTAAGTCAGTGGGACATGAAGACAAAAATTGTAGAAACTTGGAGTTAATGAAGGAAATAACCTCATATGCATACAAGATGTAGGCTGAGTTGATGGTAGGACATATTGTGCCACAATTTTGAAATGGGCAACAATTTCAAGAAGTGCCACGGTTTCAACAACCCCCGTAGTATAATCAGGGACCACAGTATCATAAAAAAAACATGGATCCACAGGGGAATGAAGGAGGATTCATAGGTAGAGTAAGAGGAGGAATGGGAAGAGGAATAGGAGATATTATCTTCCATAATTGTCAGCAACAAGGACAATATTCTAGATATTTTCCTCAACCAACAACAACATGTATGTATTGTTGTGCAATAGATCACGTGATAGAAGATTTCCCAAAGTTAATGACGAAGATCTAGGAGAAGAGGAATCTAAATAACCAGGATGTTCAATGGATTTTTGAAGAAACAAGAGATCCTGTGAGGGACATCAATATAGTTACTAGAGGAGGAGTGAAGACAGGAGCAGATGAAAATAATCAGAAGAAGTATTCTCACTGATGGATTCATAAGAACACTCAACCACAATAGTAGTTTGATGCAAAGAAGGAGAAGGAAAATTTCAAGGAAGCAAAGAAGGAGTTCCTGGAGGAGAATGTATCCTCCACATCGAATACTACACCGAGGTATGATACTCTTATTTTTTATATGCCTCAGTCTTTGGATCATACTTGCAAAGGAAAGAAAATAGAGAAAGTAAGTAACTTAAAGAATTTCTTGGAATCTTGCTTTAAATTACTCAATGATAAGAATGCCACAGATTTGTTTAAAAGTATGCTTGATAAATGTACCATAGAGGAAAGGGTCAAAACAAAACCAAAGAAGATTAATCATGTCCAGAGAAAGAAAAGAAATAACAGAGAGTTTATATTGAATGCAAATATATGAGACTTTAACATGGGAAATGTTATCCTAGACTTAGGATCAGATGTCAACATTTTTCCAAAGAATACTTGGGAAGAAATGGGAGAACCTACACTAGGGTATTCACCTATCCAATTGAAGCTAGAAAACCAACATAGAGTGATTCCCATAGGTATATTAAAGAATATAATAGTGGATATAGATGGTGTGCGCACCACAACAAACTTTTAAGTGATGGATATGGTGGATGAGTCTATACCATTTCTAGCACTATTGGGAATTGAATGGGACTTTGATAATCATGCCATAATTAATCTAAAGACTAGAAATATGATATTTGAAGTTGGGAACTTTAGGGTAGTAGAACATTTATATCCCTCATATTGTGAAAGATATGTAGAACTTGTTCCTGACAGTGTTCTAGAGGATGATGTGAACCTGTTGTATAGGACTAATGTGCGAGATGAAGACTATGTGAATCCAACTGCAGATGGAGTGCTCAACTGGAGGAGTATTAATTATGACATATCATAGATAGATACCGGAGTAGAAACTTAGCAACAAATATTACATGAAGTCTCTACTAGGAGGTGCACCAGAGTTAGACGCGCAGTAAGATGGGTTGGGATAGAAGTAAGACATTTTTCCACATTTACTGAAGAGGGAAATTTAGAAAACTTCCTAACAGAGTTTGAACCATAGGTTTTGGGTAGCCAGATATTATTAGTGTTGGATATAGCATTAAGGGAGACACATGCACAATGGTGGGGTGCACATAAGAAGGTAACTTAGGATTGGTATCAGTGCAAGCGACTGATGCGCATAAGATTTGGTAGAAGTCAACAGGATAGACTCTTACAAAAGTATGATGGAAGAGGGAACCCAAGAAAACAACTAGATGATTGTTTCAATAACTGGATATTGGTTCCACTAGGGGAATGGATGCATTAATTTATTCATACATTAGAAGGAATACCTAGTAATTGGTACAAAGAGAAGGAACTGCATAGAGAAACTGCAAGTTGGGGCGCAATGCAACATAACTTTATTAGGACATTTTCATTTGAAAGTGAGAATCCAGGGGTGGATCTATCATTACAGAGGATCAAAGGGAATATATTTAAAGAGTATGGGGTATATACAATGACAGTAGACAGAGATTACAAAAAATAAACACTTGAACAATTAGTTTACTATTATCAGGTCGCATAGGATGAAGAAGTAGAGGAAAACCCACGTGACATACATATATTAGAAGGGGAAGAAGAAAGAGGGTTGGAAGGACCCCTGTTACAATCAGAATATTTTACTACACCTATGAATATTAAAAAGGTCAATATTGGGATTGAAGAGAAGCCCAAGATAGACAAAATTGGAGATTACTGGGAAATGAGACAATGGAAAAGATAATTGAATTATTGCATGCGTATAGTGACTTATTCCCAACTAAATTTTTAGATATGAAAGGGGTATCAAGAGAACTTGGGGAAATGAAGATACCCCTCAGACCAGAGGCAAGACCAATTTGATAGAGACCATACAGATTAAACCCCATCTATAAGAAAAAGATTAAGGAATAAATTGACATAATGATAGAATTGGGAGTCATAGAGCCTATAGAAAAATCAGTGTGGATTAGTCCAATGGTGGTATAGGAAAAGAAGACTGGAGAGATTAGGATAAGTGTAGATATAAAAAATTTAAATTATGCATTCCTGTATGATCCCTTTCCTACGCCATTTACAAATGAGGTTTTAGAGAATGTGGGGGACATGAAGTGTACTCTTTCATATATGGATTTTCAGGTTACCATCAGATAATAATTTCTTCGGTGGACATGTACAAAACTACATTTGCAAAAGAATGGGGGTCATATCAGTACACATTAATGCCTTTTGGTTTAAAGAATGCACCAACAATATTTTCTAGAGTAGTAGTAGTTGCATTCAAGGATTTTTTACATAAAGTTTTAGAGGTTTATCTTGATGTTTGGACAATATTCAGTTTATTGAAGGACCATGTAGAAATTATGAGATTAATGTTAGAAGGATGTAGGCAATGTCAGTTCTCATTGAAAATTAAAAAATGTATATTCAACACACCATTTGGCATCCTACTTGGGCACATTGTATGCAAACAGGGATTGATAGTAGACCCTGCGAAGATTGTTGTTATTGTCAATTTACCACCACCAAAGTCAGTGCGCCAGTTGAGAGAAACATTGGGACACATAGGGTACTACAAGAAATTCATAAAGGGATATTCAAACATTACCGCGTCCATGGAGAAGTTACTGAAGAAAGACATCAGGTTTTAGTGGAATGATGAATGCCAAGAGACCTTGGACATACTGAAAGAGAATATGGTGACAACACCAATTCTGATCTTTCCAGATTGGAAAAAATAATTTCATGTGCATGTGGACATTTCATCCATTGCACTTGGAGCAGTTTTGGCAAATCCAGGTGAAGGAGACATTGACCACCCAATATCTTTTTCTTGTAAAAAATTGTTTGATTCTGAGAAGAACTATAATACTACAGAAAATGAAGGTTTGGATATGGTATATTCCCTACATAAGTTCATACATTATTTATTGGGTCAACATTTTAAGATGTTTACAGATCATTCGACTTTGAAGTACCAAGTTAACAAGCCATTGTTGGGGGGGAGGATCTGTAGATGGTTGTTATTGTTTTAGGAATTTGATTTTGAAATCATAGTAAAACCAGGGAAGCTAAATGCAGGGCCAAATCATCTATCAAGAATTACTAATGGAGAGGAGCCAAAGAACTCGGAGGAGAATTTTCTTGATGCTAACTTTTTTCTTTTTTTTTTCTTCAGATCGCTGATGATTATTTTGCTAACATTGTTGGATTTTTTATCATAGGAATGGCTCTGGGGGAATTTACTGTAGCACAAAAAAAAATAGTTGGAAGTGTGCGTTGTAGACTATCAGCTGATTGCAGGTCATTTATACAAGTTAGGTGCAGATGGAATTCTGAGAAGATGTGTGATGGAGAATGAACATTCCATGGTGTTAGTAGAAGAACATGAAGGTATATCTTGAGGGAACTATGCAAGAAATACTACAATATAGAAGGTGTTGCACACAATATTATGGTGGCCTACAGTACATAGGGATTCAAAGGAATAATGTCAAACCTATGATGTATATCAGAGGGTGAGGAAACCATCCAAAAGGGATAAAATGACAATTATGACCCAAGTAACTTTACAGGTATTTGATAAATGTGTTTTTGATTTCATTGGACCCATTAACCCACGAGCAAGGAGGTCAGGATCCAGATATATCATCACTGTGATAGAATACTTAACTAGATGGGTAGAAGAATCCCTAGTGAAAGATTGCAGTGCAAAAAATGCAGTGCAGTTTCTCTTTGAGAACGTGGTGACTAGATTTGGATGTTCCAAATTGTTTTTGAGTGATCAGGGAACTCATTTTATTAAAATTACAATCAGAGCTATGAAAAATAATTCGAGATACATCATAAGAAGAGCACACTTTACCATCCCTAGGAAAATGGTACAGTAGAAGCTTTTAACAAAATTATAGAAAATTAATTGACAAAGATTTGCAATGTGAATAGGGATGATTGGGATTTGAAGGTATCAACAGTGTTATGGGCTTACAGGACTACATGCAAGAAGATTACATGACAAACACCATTCAAACTAGTGTATGGGAAGGAAGCAGTGGTTCCATTGGATTATTTAGTACCTATTTTGTGCATTGCAACAATAACCAACATGACAGAAGAAGGTGTTGTGCAGGAAATATTGGATCAACTAATGGAGATGGAAGAAGACATAATTTTAGTAGGATTTCACCAGGAAGTACAAAATGTGAAGGAAAAATCTTGGCATGATAGGCACATAAAGAAGAAAATATTTAAGAAAAAATATCTAGTTCTCCTTTATGGAAGCAAGTATCTAAAACACCCTGGGAAGTTCAAGATGAACTTGTTAGGGCCTTATTAGGTAGAGTCCATCACAAATGGAGGTGTTGCGCAATTGAAATACCTTGCACGTAAGAATTTTAGAGGACTGGTGAATGGAATTCAACTGAAATTGTATTAAGACAGTCGACCTAGCAACCCGAGGTAAAACCATAAAAAGAAGGTACGATTGTAGATATTCTATATAGTAGATGTTATAAGAAAAAGAAAAAAATCCATAAAAAGAAGAAATGTAGTAAAAAGACAAAATATAGGGTTTTGATGTAATGGAATTGTTATCATTAACAATGCACCACAATAAAACCATTGTTGAAGACACTGTGCACTGGAAAGTAGTTGATAGGTACAAAAGTGTAGCAAACAGGAAAAAGTGAAGAAGTAAAAATTGTTAGTGTGGAACAGTTGTCAGTACGTCGTCCCGCTATAAAGTCTGAAAGAGGGGGAAAATGCGGTCATTTTTGTTTTTAGCTAACGAGAAGAATGAAGAGAGAACCCTAAGTGAAAGAGAGTGAGAATTCTTGACAACAGGTTGAGATTTGAAGCACAACAGTTCAAATTCTAGTAAGTTGTCACCACCGCAAGTTGGAGCGTTGAGTAGGGTTGGTTGAAACATGAGAAGCAGCGCATGGGAGACATAAAAAAGGACACAAGGCATTCCGACAGTACTTGATGTGGATGAAATCCATACACCATAGTATGATCCACATAGAACGCAGGTGGAATAGGAAGAAAACCCATCGTGGGAGGTCGGGAAGCCTGAGGAATATGCAGAAAGAACAGAGTCTGACGCGTCGAGAGAAAAAGGGCCATGGGACGAAGAACATTCCATGGGTTCAGCGCAACAGGGCCTAGATTCAGAAGAAGAACATGAAACAGAGAAAGATGGATTACATGAGGTTGGGGTGTCGTCCTCACGAGGGAAAAACAAATTTTAGGATGGAAGCAGTGTGAAAGGAATATCGCGTGCACAAGAAGAGTTGACAATTGTAATGACAAAGATCCAAGATGGAGTAAGAGTGGATGATGAAATGATAGGAGGTGTGAACATTATAAATTATTCATACCATGATGTAGTAGATACCGTCAAATTCCTAGATTTTGCGCAACACAACTACATGGAATGTAGAGGAGAGGGTCCATCAGGTGCACCATTGTTGGATCCTGTGTAGTGGATCTTGGGGCTCTATAATACACGGATTATGAATTTATTGGATATACCACACTTTGGGCATAGTAAACATATCAACAAAAGTGTGAAACAACTACTAGTATGGGTGCATGGAGGTGTCTTATGGTTGGATAGGCTAGTGCCTATCAATGTGGACTTAATAGCAGCAATTATTGGGCTACCCACAGATGGGGAGAAGCTAGAACAATATATGGAGGACAAGACTAAAGAAAAGTTCATTTATGATGGAAATAAGGAAAAATATGGCACAGATAGAGGGAATAGGGGGATCAAGATTAGCGACATAAATTATCCGGTGACAATATTCTCTACAAGGTTGTTATTGTGCAATTTAATGTGGAAATGAAGGAAGGAATAAGTATCAACAGGGGTGGTAGTGGCTACAACGCAGTGCACGAAGGGGAGCTCAATGAGCTGGGCCCCTTATTTTCTCAATTCCTTCCTAGAGGACTGTAAGGATACACAAGATTGGGGTTTTGAGTTCCACTACTTGTGTCTACTAATCCTCATTGCACTTGTAGTTTGGAAAGAACTGATCTATAATATGTTTCTTCAGAGAGTAGGAAAGTGTGGCACAACTCGGTACACTTCCTTAAGGAGAACAAAAGAACTGAAGAAGAAGAAGGTGAACAATGATACATTTTCAGTATACCTTTCAAAGATCCGGGATCACTTAGCCAACACCTGAAGGATTTCACTTGAGACAATCCAAGAGTTTGGACAATTTTCCAATTTTCAGGCCACGCACCATAGTATGTGGTTGCAGGAGAAAATGGATCTAGCGAAGGAATGGTTACTAATGCGCTACTGTATGACGACACGGGATATCCAAATGTAGGTCCAAGAGTGGCCTGAGGAATGGAAGGTGAAAATAAGTCCAAGGAGACCACCAACAACAAAGACTCAAATGTAGGACAAAACAGTTCCTACACAGCAGATAAGAAGAAATGGTGTGAGAAAAAAGAAGAATACAACACAAGGATAAGTGGGGGGAAGAAACCCGCCTCAAAAGAAACGAAGGGAGAAGAGGAAACCATAGGGTGGTTCCACATAGGATCCACCATGCATAAGGAAGACATTGGGAGTTACAAGAGAACAAGTACGCACAACATAAGTGAGGACAAAGACACAGGATGTACCTGTGGAAGAAGAAGTTAGATAGGAGATAGGGTTGGATGCACACATGTTAGAGACATTTGATCCAATAGATGCCCAAAAGAAGAGAACATGGGAGAAATCAATTTGCTCAAGGAAGAAGGTGAAGTCCCATATGAAACCACTTCACACATCACTAACATCATATGATGTCGAATTAGTAGCTATAACCATTGAAGATCAACTATTAGAGGCTTGGGAGAATGATGAGAAGCATAGGAATTCAATTATTGAGTAGGTGAAGGAGGTAAAACCTGCACTGGAATAGTTAAAGATCAAAGCAAATAAATGACAGAAAGACACACTGGTAAAGACTATGGATGGAAGGCCAGAGGGGAAATAGTACAAATCATAGCATAGGGGTTATAACACCTGATATGTTGTACATTGACAAGGAGGTGGAACATAATCCTCTAAATGAGATAGAGACATTCGACTTGGAGTTTCCCAAGATCTCGAAAAAGGCACTGTACAAATTGCAGATCAATGTCGCACTGGAAATCTAGTCCATGGAAAGGTCGAATGTGACAAATTTATAGATAGCTTAAGAGGATAACATAACCTTGAAGGAAGAAATTATCCAGGAAGGGAAAGAGAATAAGTTAGCATAGCATAATATAGAAGAGATGGATAAACACATTGGCGCAGTGTTTCAAACCACCCCAAACAATGCAGGATCAAAGGAAGTATCATCAGAGGAAAATATGAAGAAAATAACTTAGGCTTTGGAGCAATATAAGAACCAAATAAAGGATCTAGAGGAGCATGCAATACCCACTAATCCTCCAGAAGTAAGTGTGCAACGAGATCAAGTGATGCAATAGAATCTACAAAGAGTATAGTGCAGGCTATGCAAAAGATGATAGAGCTATTAGAAAAAAGTGTCCAATTGTGGACACAATTACAAGAATATGGAAGCTTGCAGGAGCTACAAGGAAAGGAAGATAGGGTCCATGCAGAAATGGCAGAATTGAAATAGAGATAGAATACGATTTCACTTCTTGAAAAAAATAAGAAAACTACATAAATGAAGAGTCTACAGTGAGAAGAAAAGGTAGTGCAATAAGAGAAGATTGCAAGGAAGACTCAATTGGAGCCTCTATAGGAAAAGACTGAGCAGTTGGTCATGGAGATCGATGCAGCAAAGTCAAAAGTGGAAAAAATAGGCTTGGAGGGGGGGAGAAATATTGAAACCTCCAGTCACCATGAAGATGGTAGAAGCCATTGTTATCAGATAAATTGGTAGGTGCAGACACTAACTGATCTCCCTAGATCCACCTAGATATAGAACAAAACACTCAAGAACATGACGATTTCCTTAAGTTTTAAATATTGAATTTACTAACTAAATAGGGATAGGTGACATACCGTTTAAACACCGCTTCCTCTCGCTATCGCCATCCTAGCTTCGTTCCAACGCTCATACAATGATGAACCTGTAAAAGAACGCAACCAACCAAAGTGATAGTAATAACATAAAATCAATATAAACCTATGTATGTGATCAAGGAATCATACAATAAAACACAACAAGCTTTATAGGAAAGAATCGTATTAATGTATCATATTAAATGTGAAAGAGAGAATACAAACGTGGCCTTGATGTCGTAATATCCCTTCCAACTGTCCTTAGTTCCCCACACACTTCCATTCCAAGAATTTTGAGAGCACATATCTAATAATATTCACAATCTATCTTGACAAAGGCAAAAGTCAAAGACACTCCACCCAAGCTAATAATTCCAAGCCAAATCCAACTTAGCCCTTCTCCATGAGATCTCCTCTCCTTTTATAAGATGAAGAGGATAAGGAGAGGATATTAGGATGATCCCACTAAATCATGAAAGTGAGTAAGATCCAAACCATTTGGATGCCACCTCACCATGGAAGTTTCTCCTTCTAGAAGATTCGATAAAACTCTCATTTTTCCCATGTGTAAGCATTCTCACACCCTACCTATAGAGAATACTGTGAAATCATCATGACCTAGCTATGATGCAGCCTGC
>JZKD02S1594730.1:0-10071 GCA_000966675.3 Picea glauca | reverse complement strand
ATTCAAAAATTGAAGTTCTAACTTGACACAGATGCTAAGTATGATGGGACAAGGAGCCAATCAGCTCATGAAACTAATCAAAGAGGGGTAAACCAAGTCTGAGACAATCAAGGGACAGAACAAGGTCAATGAGGAGAGAAAATCAAAACAAAAGGTTTCGATTCGAGGCTATCTCCCCAGTGGAGTCGCCAGTTTCGGTTGTAGGAAAATATGCCTGCGGACAAGTAGATCGACCTCTAGAGCTTGACCTTAACTCTAGACAGAAAAATGCTTATCATGGACACTGACTTACTTTCAAATCTATGTAAACTAATGCATGATAAGGGAGGATAACAGAAGTACCTTTTAATCGGCGTTTGTCCCTGCATGCTCCGAGTTGCGCTCCAATCTTTTTCTCCTCGCTGAGAGCTGTGGACAAAACAAGATACGACCACTTCCTACTCTACTAAAATTAGCTTGAAAATAGATCTATCATAAAATGATAAGTTCATGTAACATCAGACACAAACTAGAAAGAAATAGGCCAAGCTTTTCATATTAATGAGAATAACGATAGCAGTACTTACAATCGTAGATGCGAATGTGACAGCTTCGTCAAGTCCTCTTCGTCAAACCCTTTCCTGAAAGATTCACAACCTGGATAATAGTAGCTTCAATGATCAATCTCCTTTGGCTGACTGCAAGTTTCCTCCAATATCATAAGTTTCACATATTCATTCCTCCTCACCATTTATGCGATCATAAGTGTGGTGTAATTCTGCATTTTCCCTCCTTCTTTCACCATTAGAAATCTTGCTTATATAGCCTTGGAGAGGCTCAACCATCTTGAGATATCCTTGGGGAAGGTGAGGATTTTCCTCCTTCAGTTGAGGATCTTCCCTAGGATCATGGCTGAACTAGGTATTCGAATCCAACTACTTTCCACGAATGAAAATATGCTTCCCCCATTCATCTCAACAATTTAACAACTGCCCAGAATAGGTAGCACTCCCTCAAAAGGGCCATCAGAGCGTTGTAGCGCTCCCTAGTAAGCTTTAGGGGGCGCCAACACTCTCAAAATCTATAGTGCTCCCTCAAAAGGGCTAGGGAAGCGTTATAATGCTCCCTAACAGTGTATTGGGGAGCGTCGGTGCTCCGAGATAGTGTAAGGGGGAGCGCTCCTCTCCAAAACTCAGTTTTTTGGGTGCTTTCAGATGGCAAAAGGTTGTTTGACTTCAGTAGATCAGTTCTCCTCCTTCATATCAGTCATGTGAGATGTTATAAGTGTCTCCTTAGTGTCATTATCATGACAGTATGTCTGAACATCCTTTGCGACACTAGTGACCAACTTGCGACACTTGCGAAAGTTGAGAGGGACAATGTGACACTTACGAAAATTGAGAGGGACAATGCGACACTTATCCAGCTGAGCAATTTTGACGTGTAACACTAACCTATGCTTTTTCTCTCTAGGGATGAAACCGACAACATCATCAAATTTTAAAGTGTTTGAACTAGAGACAAAGTTACTTACATCCATGACCATGTTGCTACAACTTTTTGAAAATGAGCACAAGATTATAAGATGCATGAACTCATCATCAAAGTACAATTTTACAGAACTTATCTAATTAGTGATCATATTAAATTCATTTAAATCATGTGTAACAAACCCACCTTATGACATATTCATATTAAATAATATCTTCATTAGAAATAAATTATTGGACACCGATGGTTTTTCATACAGTTTAGCCAATGTGTCCATCATCTCCTTCGTTGTCTTTTCTTTTGAAATATTGAAAGCCTGACGCTGTAAGGCTCAACCGTATCATTTGTAGTGCCTTTATTTCAAGAACCTCCCATTCTTCACCCTTCATGGGCATCGATTTATTTTCTATTCCACCCAATGGTAGGAATAGATCCTGTTAGCACTTGGTAAATTTCCTAGAGGTTGAATAAGAAGAAATCTACAAAGGTAACCTTAACCAACCGCTTTAAAGTTGGGATATAGCCCTTCCAGCTTCAGAGAGGGATCTCTCTATGTGATTTAGATTTGTTTTTAATTTCAGATATTAGGCTAGCTAAAGGCACGAGTTTTGTTTTGTTGTAAAAGGGTTTTTCAATTGGTTGAGACTGTTTACACATCCATTGGGCTATGGGGTCTGTATTTAATAAAATCTGAGATACAACCAGAAACGCTGAAGAAATCCTTCACAAGGCGAGATAACACATTCACTGGATCTTTAATAATTTAAATGATGATCAGAAGAAAAGATAAGGAAAACAACTCCAACTAATAATCACTTAAGAATATCTTAATTGAAGATATTTAGAAGATGAACATTAAAATCTTTAGAATCGGAAACAGGGTATTGGAGATAAATCCTACAACATAACACTATTCATAAAGATTAGTTATCAAAAAACAAGATGATTACGGAGCAAGAAAACATTTAACTGAGTAAATCACATCACCAGTGAACATGCGCAGGAATCCTGTGAAATGCCTCTTCTTTATTAATGGCAGATCTCTTAAAAAATAGTACAGTTTGGTAGCAACAGAGTGTGCGAATCAACAACCCTCAATACATTGAAAAATGAAGTATTTATAAGTCAAAATACAAACGTTCCTGTCAAAACTGATTAGGACATGCTCATTCTATTTTTAGCATAACTAACTTAACTAATCAAAACTGCTTTGATGACTCGATACAACTTCTTGCTGAACTTCAGGGGTAGGCCGTTGGTGGGGCACCTTCGCATCCTCTTCTGGCCGCACAAGTGACTGGATCGTGTCAGCTCATATGCTAATCTAGTAGATCACACAGCTCCTACCATCTGATATGACCTGGCACAGTGACTTTAAGCAATCTCTTGTACACTTCGTCCATGTCTGTGTACTTAGCAAATGTAGGCTTGATGGTGAATATGCGCTTAATTTCATGTTGGATATCAATATCCAACTGCAGGGCCTCCATGAATGCTTTTCCTGTGATGCTTCCATGTATACCTGGAAACCTGGAATTGTCCTTAGACACTTCAATCAACCTTTTCTTGTAATCAGGAAGTGTCATTAATTTATCATTGATGACCTTGATACCAGGCAGGTCCTTCCTTTGCAGAGCATCTATCTTGTGGAAAAACTTCTGCACTCCTTGATCCATAACTTGGATTTTCTCCTCAAGATGAAGCATGAGGCCTCTTTTGGTCAGAACTCTTTTCACCTCCAATATGGTTTCTGTCCTGTCCTCGATCTTCAATTCCTCTAGTTCCTCCCTGGTCTTTGAATTTATGAACCTTATGATTTCATTAGCTTGCACTGGCATGTCTCCCACCTCCGTTCTGATTTTCTCCACTGCCTGTTTGCTCCTTTCAAGAAACTCATTTTGTTCAAACATAATTTGAACCATTGGCCAGATTTCATTTATGGAGTTGGAAATATCGGTCCACACAATCTCTTTGACCTCAGACAAGGTCTTCCCAGCCATTGTCTATTTGTGGATTTGTTGTAACTCCTTCTTAATTTGGTCATTCACTTGTTTCTCTTTGGCCACACTTATCTGGAAATAAGTCTTTATCTCTTGGAGATTCTCCACTTCTTTCTTGAGCCTGCTGATCTCCGACTCTTGCAGGTTCATCCTCTCCATGGACTTGGCCAGGTCTGTTGTTCCCTCTGGTAGTGTTGTAGATGGAATGGTTGTCACTGTTGTTGTGCTTAATCCTACAATTGGGATAGCACTTAGAGGGATGCCTTCCATTGTCTTTGTTTGCTCTCTCTCTTTCAGCAGTCTTTCCATCTCTGCTTCCATTTCTTTTAATTGAGCATTTTGTTCCATGAGTAATTTCAGCATCTCATCCTTTTCACCTTCCTTTTTGGCTATCTCCTTTGCCTATGGGTCTTCCGTTGGAGGGAGCTTTAGTTGTTTCCTCAAATATGCGATGTCAACGTTTTTCTTTTTAATCATCTCTTCAGCTACTTTGACATTCGCGGGGTCATAACCAACCTTTAGGACCAACTCCTCCAATGTTTTGATTTTGTTGTCCTTTGCTAAAGACAAACTCTTCTCCATCTTCAGTTGGGTCTGGGCATTGCTCAAAGCTACCCGAAATTTTGATGCAGAGGTCATAGCGTGGGCCAGAGTGTGGTAAACCATCTCGCCGGTTTGCTTGTGCAGATCCATCTGATCTGCTGGATGCATGTCTTTAGCCTGAAACTCAAATGTGGCCCTTTTATAATCTGATATGACCTTGGGATCTAACACTTGTTCTTGGAGGAAGGCCATATGCATCCTACCTTTCTCTGTATCAAACGCTGAAAGAAGCCTGTGTTAAGCTGTGGATGACTTCTTCTGAAACTGTGCGTAAGTGTTAGTAGTAAGAGTCTGGTTTTTCTTTTTGATCAAATCATATTTTTCAAAAATGCCCAACTTGGGCTCGGTCTTGCTTGGTGGAGCATCTGTGGGAGAGTCTGTGGATTTTATAGATGATGCTAGTGCCTTGTGCTGACTTGAGTTGAAAGGTAGACTGGTGGGCTTGAATCTTGGGGCGGCCACTGTGGTAGTTGTGATCTCTTGCTCCAATGTCATGCCTGTCGTTGGAACTGTCCTTGGATTTTTGGCGTGTAGCTTGAATTCCTCCGAAGACACCTCAATTACAGGAGAAGACAATTCTTGCCGTGGCCTCTTTTCCTTGGGATTTTGAGGGGTGGTAGTGGGTGGTGCGCTTGTTGAGGGTACCTGCCTTTCCATCCTGGCAGTTGGTTCCACATCCACCAACATATCAGGCTCCCATTCTGTCAAATTAGCAAATCTCTTGATTTTCGGCTTGGGCTCATGCGCATATGGGGCATTTTTATTTTTGACTCTCATGTCAGAAATGATCCCGCAGGGATCATAACGCCAGGTGAGACTTGTAAGAAATTTCATTTCCCTCAACAGTTTGTCTGCTTCGTCGCCCGCGCCTCTGCTATTGCAGATGAAAGAGCCAATCTGCCCTTTGATCTGCAATTGTTGCTTCTTTTTAAGGGAAACAAAGTGAATATCATCAGAATTCATAATTTGTCTAATATATTCCAGTGCAAAAATTCTTACTGGTATATATCTCGGAAGCTTGTACGGTGCCAAATCACACCCATAAACTTGGATCTCAGAGTGATTCTGATACAAGTACCAGTCCCCCATCTTCGCATTGTCCGAGAGGTGTAGAATTCTCCGGACTTCGTCATTTATTCATGGCTTAGGCATGCCACTCAACATACTTACCACAGGGTGGTAAAAATGATCAATGAACGTTGTGAAGTCATATTCGATAGAATTGTGCTTTAGAAGAGACGTCCATGCTATGACTGGCTATGGCCTCCCATCGGCGTCCATCTTTTGCATGGAGAAATTGAACCGGTCTGCTTGGAAGTAGATGAACATGTAGGCTAGAATCGATGAATACCTGAACATGGCTTCTGTGGAAAAATTAACAAATTGTTCATGGATGTTATGGGCTAGGAAAGTGCTGTAGTCGAACTGCATGGTCGGTTGTTCGTCATTTGAGAAGATAGATAGAAAACCCAGGATGGGTTCGTCTACCCATTTATCGGAATAGTACCCAAGAAGGGCACACAGGGAGGAAATAATTTGATTTCCTTTGGTGGAAAACAAAGAAGAAGGGTACGGGGGATTGGTGGACGGGAGTGGAGTGGAAGTGGGGAGGAAAAGCTCAACTATCTGAGCTCTCTGCAGGAAAGTAATATTTTGATAAATCTCGGTGAGGATTTTCAGGTTGAATGGAGACGCATATTCCGGGCAAGTTATCTGCATCATCTGGTCAATATCCTCTAGGGTGATGAAGAAGAGGACGTCCCCAGACGAAGAAACAATGGCTTTCTGGTCGGGGATGTAGTGAGCTTAGCACTTGAGTGCAAATTCTGGGAAATGGTGGATTTGGGGGAATAGATATAGGGGAAAATTGGACTCCCAGAGCCCAATCTCGTCACTCTAGTCCAGGAAGACTTCCCAGAGCCATGACTGCAGATCAGAGAAGTCAAAACTACATATAGTGTCTGCTATCAAGCGGTCTTTGTCAACCAGAGGGATTTTATCTAGGTCAACCAGAGGCGAAACGAACGGATTCTCTTCCTCTTCAGTTTGCTTTGTCTTAGATACCATTTCGGCAACTGTACCTGCAACAAACAATACATTAGTGGGGTCGAATGACTGTAGGTGAATGTGATGCGGGGAGAAATGGAGGAAAAGGAGGTTTCTGACACGATGGATGAATAACGAATACAAAGGAGAACGGTAGTTTTATTAAAAAATGGGTCGGTCAGACGCGGGAAAACGGTCAGCGTGACAACGGGTATATTATCCAGTTATTAATGGACAACGGGCCACTTGGGGTGATATGGAAAGTGATGGTGACCAAAGTGTATGGATGACTGATGTGGAGGTTTGTGATTGGGGGCAAAAGTCACCAAAGGAGGTTGTCCATGAATGAAGGGGGTTATGGTACTGACAACATGGACTGACAGCAGTTACAGGATGGGACCTCGACCCGGGAGCAAGTGGGACAAGTGGGCTTAGTGGAGGATGATGTCCAGGGGCGATGGGGTGTCAGACAACATGTGGAGGATGGGACCCCTGGACCAATAGGACAATAACACAAGTACCAAGGGGGCCCTCCGTAAGGAATATTCATTCTGGACCCCCCCCCTTTGATTAAAAGCAGAACGCCAAGGGGGGTCCGGAATCCATCATGATCTGTTGATCTGCGCGCCAGATTTCTGACCGTAGATCTTAGCCCATTCTTTAGTACCAATTCCAGACCCCCCCCTCCCTTAAAGGCAGAACGGAGGGGGGGGGTCCATAATTCAATGTGGATCGTCGATCCAAGCGTTTTGCTTAGAGATGTTCAGATCTACGCCTACATTATAACCAATTCCGGAACCCCCCCCCCCTCCGTTAAAGGCAGAATGGAGGGGGGGGGTCCAGAAACCAATGTGAGTCATGGATTTGCACGCTCTGTTCTAGACCGTCCAGATCTGCGCAAAGATTATCGCTGATTCCGGACCCCCCTCCCCCTTCCGTTAAAGGAAGAACGGGCGGGGGGGGTCCGAAATGCTATGTGAACCATTGATCTAATCATCATGATCTGGACCGTCGGAAGGTGCATGAAGCATAGGTTGGGAGAGAAAAAAGTCATGTGTAGGAAAAACTTAGGATTAGCACTTTCTCATGGGTTTTATTCCATTTTGTAATAGACACTACCAAGGGGACCTTGTCCCAACTATCCTAAGGCAAGGGAAGAATTGATGTAGCATTTTCTTCGAGTGGTTTTTATTTGGGCAAGGCAGGCCAAGCAGTCAATCTACATTCTAACCTACTTCATGAGACAAATAACCCGGGTTAAGTAGTTGGGTTAAGATTTTATTCTTCCTAAGGGATATCTGACCAGGATTAGACAGTCTGGTCAGACTTATTCACTAATTCTATCCTAGGGGCTATCTAACCAGGATTAGATGGTCTGATCAGATGTATTCACTAGCCTATCAACATTGACAATTTAAAAGGGCTTGGTCATGCTTGAAAGGTATGACCAAGTCACTGTTATTGCATGGGGCTTTGTTTTAATTCCTTTTTACCCTCTTTTTTATTTTCTCTTTTTTCTTTTTTCTTTTTCTTTTCTCTTTTTACTTTTTTCTTTTTCTTTTCTCTTTTTACTTTTTTCTTTTTCTTTTCTCTTTGCAAAATGAAAAATAAATTTCCAATAAGAACACTAGATACAGATAATCCATAATATCCAAGTCATAAGTTGATTCCCATAATTTATGGGATGATAACAGGCGGCTCTACATGGGGATGGTACTTTCCCTGTTAAGTGCAAAGAATCCAGTTTCCTGGTCATTCTGGAAAGATCTGCCTAGTAGCCTTATCTGGTATTATTCTCAGGAACACTTCGAAAAACATTGATCAGCAGCTTAGGGCCTTTTCTTCGGGCTTCAACAAACTGACCGCCGTCCTTCACTCAGAAAAATGCAAGTAAAGACTGAAAATTAAAACGGTATGTACAATGGAGATTGATTTCTTCAATTTTCGTACTGAGGAGGGACATAATGTTTCAGCATTCTACCATTCACAGGTGCTCCTGGTAGATCTGACCCATCGGCACTGTTTAACAAAAAGGCGTTGTTTCCTCTGAAAGCTTGGATCATCTAGGGCCCTGTCCATAGACGATCAAATTTCCCATGCTTTCCTTTGTCCTCGTTCCTGGCATCCCATATCAACACTAGGTCTCACAGCTTGAAATCATATTCCTTGGTTCGTTTTTCAAAGATCTTCTTAATGTTCTCTTGGATCACCTGTGTCTTGTTGAAAACATCCTCTCTAGTCTGCTGCAAATGAATCATCTGATTGATTCGTCTCTAGGAGTCATTTGGTTCAGCTTGCATCTCTTGAAGTAACCTCATGACATGGACTCCCAAAGAAGTTGGGAACATAGCTTCTGTACCTTAGACCAGTTGGTATGGTGACATATCGATTGAACTTTTGGTGGTGAGTCTATCTGCCCATAAAGAAAATACCAGCTTATCATGCCATGATTTTTTATTCTCCTGCAATGTTTTCTTGATGATATTTACCAACGTCTTGTTTGAGGATTCAACCAACCCATTCCCCTGAGGGTAGTAGGCAGTGGCATGCCCCAAGCCAATGTGGTAATGACTGCAGAAGTCAATGAGTTTCTTTGACCGAAAGGCAGCCGCATTGTCAGTGATGATCTTTCTGGGACAACCAAAACGAGATAAAATATTATTTTCAAGAAATTTTATAATAACAACGTCAATGGCTTACCTGCTTGGTACAGCCTCGATCCATTTGGTAAAATAATCAGTGGCCATAAGAATCTACCTATGTTGGCCTGAAGACAGAGGGTGTATTTCTCCAATGAAGTCAAGTCCCCATTGCTGGAAAGGAGCCTCCACTGAAATTGGTTTAAGGGGTAAGGGAAGGAGTTTCCTTTTACCCTCGAATAGTTGGCACTGGTGACATGTTGTTACTTTCTGATGTACATATGCAAACAGGGTGGGCTAGTAAAATCCAACCCTGAGTATTTTGTTGGATGTAGCCTTCCAGTTCAAATGGCCACCACAATCTGCTGCATGAAACTCCTGCAACACTTTATCAGCTTCATCTTTCAGTAAACAATTTAAAAGAATACCAGTAGGGTCTTTCCAGTACAAATTTCCTTCTAGAATACAGAATTTCAAAGCCTTCAACTTTAAGAATCTAGCTTTAGTTTTAGTTAAACCAGGGGGAGCTTGTAAATTTTGTAAAACAAAAATAAGGTCTGCATACCATGGAGAGTTTAGAAAAGCCTCTTTAACGTTTGGAGTCGCCATCTCACCCTTCTCATCTGCCACATCTCGAAAATTAATGACAAGAGCTTGAAAGTTATATTCAGCCCTCAATTTGGCAAGGCCTTGGCCTTTGATCAGTTTTGTGGGCTTAATTTCTATGTCGTATTCTAGAATAACTGAAATCCACTTTCCTCTTCTCCCATCAGGGTTGTCTTGTGTCAAGATATATTTTACAAATGTGTTTGGAACATAAGCTATAATGTGTGAATGTAGAATATAGACCCTGAAATCCTTTATAGCCTTTACCAAAGCAAAATCCTGCTTCTCCATAATATTGTAGTTCAGGGTAGCATCCCTTAGAGACTTGTTGAAGAAAGCTATGGGTTTTTCATACCCTTCACTATTCTTCTGTAGTAATACAGCTACTATCGTATGTTCAGAGGCGAAAGAAAAAAGATAGAAATATTTAGTGAAATCGGGACTAATCAAAACTGGGGCTTCTGTGAGTGCTCGTTTGACCTATTCAAACGATTTTCTGGACTTGGGATCCCATTTTATTTTGGTGTCCTTTTTGAGTATGTTTGTGATGTTTCAAAGGAGTTCGGCCAGATTCGGAATGAATCTTCGAAGGAAGTTGATTTTCCCTATAAAGGACTGTAGTTCTTTGAGGTTCCTTGGGTGTTCTAACTTTAGTATGGCCTCTATTCTACTGGGGTCAATTCTGATTCCCTCCTTAGAGATGATGT
>JZKD02S1594729.1:0-10071 GCA_000966675.3 Picea glauca | reverse complement strand
CAAGTGTTGCGGACAACACTTGTCTCAAGGGGAGGGGCATGTTAAGCCCTAAATAGTGGCTCATTACCCCTTAATTGGGGCATATTATATTAGTAATGTTATTTTATTTATGTCAACTTTAAGCCATTAGTTGTAATTATACCTCCTAGTCTCCTATATACACCAAGGAGACATTTTCATTTTGAATCATCTTGTAATCGTACATTTATGTGGGCATAAGGAGGTTGCCCCCTCGAAGAGGCTTATTATCTGAATTTATCTCTTTTTCAAGGTGTTGAGTACTTATTCTAAGGTTTGTCTATGCTATATTGATATTTGTTTCTTATCAGCAGAGCTCCCCGATTGTAATATTTTGACTAAGTAAAGTTGTTCTCTGGTTATGTATGGGACTTGAGACATTTTGATTAATAGAATTTAGTTTCCTTTTATCATCTTGTTGCCTCTTATTATGAAATTCTCATGATTGTATGATCCATATGAGATGTTGTGGTTGTGTTATAATGGATGCTTGATTATAATGTTGCTATGAATTTTTTTTCAGTGTTTTAAACTTTAAGTTCAAGAAGTTTTTGTGACTAAGTTTTTCTTCTCTTGGTTGCTTGAAGACCTGATGTTAATAGCAGACCTACCCACCTTCCTCACTAAGTTTTCCTCCTATTCACCTTTACCCCTAACCACTGACTGAAGTTAATCAAGACCTCATTTTCTTATGCATGTTAGCCGAGATTTATGTGTTAAAACATTCTTATGCTAAGTTTTGTCCATTTGACCTTTAGTCACTCATTTACATTCACAAACCTTTTTGATGGGTACTAAGATTATTCTCTTGCAATCTGAGGGTGATTCTAAGTGCTAACAGGGCCCACACGTAATCCTTCCTAGATCATGACAAGGAATAATATGGAATCGAGGTGCTTTCCACATGTGAGTTAGAATCAAGTTGACATTCACTCACAGTGGTGTACCTGTGGTGAACAACCCTGGTGTGGTATTTTTCCTGGTCATGGTGATTTGACAAGGAATGATAAAGACTCAAGATGCTATATGCTATCACATGTGGACCCAGAGTGATCCTAATCTCACAGAGAGTCAGTTGGCTCAAAGGGAGAGTCGTAGGGAGAGTTTCCCCTCGATTCAAGTGGGAGAGAGATGTCTCTAATGACTGATAGACATGTGTCATGAGTATAGGGTGAAGTTTGTATACTTTAGAGACAAACTTGGCATGATGCATAATGTCTCCCTCATTGAGAGGGAGTTTTGATGTTTGGAAAACATCGAGAAGACATTCTCCTAGATTAATAATTAATAATATAATTATTGATTATTAAATAATATATATAATAAGTAGTAATAATAATAAAGAGTTATTTATTATCCAAGGGACACATATTTTCATGGATGATCACCATATGTTCTCTATATATGGAACACTCATCATTGTAATAAAATATTGATCTCATATCATCTCATATGAAAAATCAACTCTAGCATCCCTAGACCATAACCAATTTCACACAGTTTCACCAGACTCTACTTCCCATCCCGCCATAACTATCAGTTCCACTGGTCCATTCCCATCTGCTTCTCCTTAGATATCAGAAATCCAAGTCCCCCTACACACAACCCTCAAAACTGTCTCTCATCAACAACTTGAGACGGGGTCTGAAACACATATTTCCATGGATGAGGACCCTTCACAAGACCAACTAAATTCCTAGCATAACACTTAGTGTGTGCATAACACTACATATATCAAGGAACACATGATTACTCTGCTATAGGACCCTCAACAACGATGAGCTATCTTGGATCTCTTCTTGGAGAAAATAGAGGTTATTGCAACACTTCCGCCAGAAGTCACGGACAGGATTGCGTGAAACCTCAGAGCTCACTCACTTACCCTAGATAGTGTTGGTACCTCCAATTTTTCCAAGCGTTCTATCACAAGAGGTCAGTCACTTGCTTTGCAACCACCCTTGGATTCCATTTGCGCTAGTGGATATTTGTCAAAATGGGCTACACCACAGATCCTACACCTTATTCGGGTGTCCACCGACCAGCTGGAGCAGAGGATCACAACAGTCAAGCATACCAATAAATCCCTCACACAAGAGGAAAAGTATTTGAGAGAGGTTATCAATGAAGCCACTATAGCCAAATCATATTACCGTAACTTGTGGGTACATGTCGAATCCACTTTCGCAACAGTCACAGACAAGTTTCTTCACGTTTGGCCTTCTTTTTGACAGGTCATTTATTAGCTTCTAGAAGATATTAATCTGGTTGTACAACCATATAGATTTGACCTCATTGTTGGTGCATGGTCATAGTTGTTGTCCAAGACAGATACCTTGCAATAGGAGGTAGCTACGTTCAAATTAAAGGAAACAAAGCAACTCCAAAATCTCCTCCAGAAGCTTACACATGTGGTCGAGGAGGGCACCACTGTAAAGTCCTTGCTTCATTCCTGGACCAAGGAATTCTTCCAACTCTTCAATATGGTCACGAACTGGGATAGATTATTGGACCAAGGAATTAAACCTGTCAAAGAGCTGAGGATTAAGTAGATGCATGCAAAATCTTAGCCCATTGTTGACACTGTCGAGAAAGCGACTAATTTTATCGAGATAGAATTTGAGGATGACAAGTTGGATACCATGGATGATGCTAACAGAGTTGCAAAGATAACACTTCAAATTTCAGTCCTATCATCCAAGATGAGTATTTTCCATTGCAATAGTTGGACTCCATTGCTGACATAGAGTGGAATAATCTGTTGGATACTAAGCCCAAGGAGCTTGATGTCAACTCCATGCAGAAATTTTTCGTAGGAGCCTCAATTTTGGAAAGGAAATGGCGGGATCAGTTTACATAATACGATCAATTTAGTGCACATGCCCTTGCCATTATGACGAAGTTCAACTTTCCATTTATAATGGGCTAGGGGAATGAGCCAGAAGTTTGACTTAGGACAAGTCAAATATTGTGGTTAGGGCCTATTGGGCTCTCCATTTTGAATACCACCCAGTTTTGTGGAACATTTTAGTACATTAGTGAGATATCTAAGTGGTGGAAAGCTAACATCTAGTGTTTCAGTAAGGAAAACAGTCATGCGCCAGATGGAAGAGCAGGAGAAAGAGCTAGAACATTCAAGTGCATGGGAAAAGAAAGAAGAATCAAGAAGAGACATTAGTGGATGCGAGAAGCCAAAGAAATACCCAAGGGAAAGGCATAAATATGGGAACATTTAATAGAAAAAGGTTTTTGCTAATGTTAAGATGTTGATAGGTTATTGTTGTTGAATTATTGTTAGATTGATGTTGGTACGCTCTTGATTTTTGTTGAGTCGATCTTCTGTTTTTTCATTAAGTTTTTTCCATTACTATCGGTTGCGATAAGCCATTGTAAGGGATCTTTGGGGAATGAACTGCGCTTGCGCAGAAGTATGAGAGTCCATATCGGGTGCATAACTATTGATTATGATGTATAAGTCATGCTAGGGAGAAGTGCTCTATGTATGTTCGGCTGTGATCTAATAATATATGAAGGATTATTCGGGCACCAAAAATTTGTTATTATGTGTATGGATGCTTGATCTCTTTACTGTAGTCTGTGAAATATGTTATGTTCTGTGTAATTGATCACTGCAATATTGTTTAACAATATTATGTAATGTATATGTTTATCTTTATGTTGCGTAACATGGATTATCCAATGCATTCATTGGTTTAAGAATTCCGATGATATGTTCTCTCCACATTCAAGTATGGTTCAACATGGTAATGCACTATATCTAATGGTGTGTCCTCATTAACTCACTTTATCTTACACAAGTCTCAGTTTTTCTTTAGGTGGGGCCTCCTTCCCTTGCAGAAGGTTGAATATGTCAACGCTACTAGACTACAACGGTACCTTTGTTGGTAACCTCTAAGAACCCCAGTCTCCAATTTTGTGCCAACACTACACCAAAATATGTGATAAAAGTGAGGTCATTTATGGGCATCGCTGGGTATTACAGAAGATTTATACAATGGTTCTCAAAGATTGGTCACCAAATCACTACACTTCAGAAAAAGGGAGTGAAATTTGTTTGGACAACATATTGTGAAGTTAATTTCTAGGAGTTAAAGTCTCTTCTAACCCATGAAAATATTTTGATGATTGTTGATCCAAATAAATATTTCTTAGTATGTACAGATGCTTGCAAGGAGGGACTCAGAAGGGTTTTGATGCAAGATGGCCATGTAATTGGTTATGAGTCAAGAAAATTGAATGAAGATGAGGCTCATTATGTGACTCACGACTTAGATCTTGTTTCCATAGTGCATGCTCTAAATATGCGGAGACATTATCTGTTGGGAAGAAATTTTATACTCATGACTAACCACAGTGAGATAATATATCTATTTGACCAGCCCAAATTGAATGCTAGACAAGCTAGATGGATGGCTCTTATCAGTGAATTTGATTTTGAAATTTGACACCTTAAAGGTAAGGAGAATCGGGTAGAAGATCCACTTAGAGGAAGTATCCAAATCATTCACATTTTTTCCATAAGAACATGTGAATCAAATATCAAGGAAAAAATTAGAAAATCACAAGAAGAATATTAACACTTCAAGAGTGTAATAACATACTTGGAATAGGAGCTAAATGGGCCAAAGTACAATGGATACCAGCTATTAGAGAACAACTTATTGACCTACAAGGGAATATTGTATGTCCCATGTCTAGATGACTTGAAGAGGCTCATAATGGATGAGCTTCATAAAAGCCCATATTCTGGTCATCCTGGATACCAGAAAATGAGAAAAACCACAAGAAAGTTATATTATTGGTCGGGAATGAAAAAATGTATAGTTGAGTACATTGCCAAATGATTGGAATGTCAATAGTTCAAAGTAGAACACAAGCACCCAAAAGGGATGTTGCATCCCTTTCCAATTCCATAATGGAAATGGGAAGTCATCTCAATGGACTTTATCACTGGACCACCAAGGACATCAAAACAAAATGATTCAATCATGGTTGTTGTGGATAAATTGAGTAAGGCAACTCAATTTATTCCAGTGAAATCTACCCACAAAGAAATTGACATTGTTAATATTTTTATGATGGATATTTTCAGGTTGCATGACATTCCAAAGACGATCATATCAGATCGAGATGCCAAGTTCACTTCAATTTTTTGGAAATATTTGTTCACATGTTTTTGGACTCAATTAGATTTTAGAACAACTTACCATCCCCAAACTGATGGAGAAACAGAGAGGGGGAACTAGGTGTTAGAGGACATGTTGAGGATGTATGCAATGCATCAACCCAAGAAATGGGAAGACCACTTACCATTAGTAGAATTTTCCTACAACAATGGCTATCAAGAGTCATCAAAGATGATCCCTTTTGAGGCATTATATTGTAGAAAGTGTAACATACCAATTAGTTGGGGTGATCCAGTAGACTGGATCACTCTTGGATCAGACATGTTAAAGAAAATGGAACTGGAAGTAGCCAAGATAAAATACAATTTGAAAGTGGCTCAAGACGGGAAGAAAATTTATGCATACAAGAACAGAACTCAAAGGGAGTTCAAAGTGTGGGAACATGTGTAGCTCCAGAGAAAACCTAAGAGAAGTTCCCTAAGAATGAGAACTTGTTCCAAGTTGGCACCATGGTATTGTGGGCCATTTGAAATTCTTGAGAGAGTGACAACAGTAGCCTAAAGGCTAGACTTACCTCCCATAATTAAAGCACACAATGTTTTCCATGTATATTTATTTAAAAAATATGTTCATGATGTTAATCATGTAATTGATTGGTCTGTTATTCAAGTGGAACATGAGGGAGAATTCCAACCTCAACCTCAATGCATAATATATATGAAAGAGACCCTTCCTCAGAACCGAGCCATCATGCAAGTCAAGGTGCGGTGGAAACATTTTGGAGTGGATGAGGCCACTTGGGAGTTAAAAGATTCCATGAGAAAGGCATAACCATTTTTGTTCACTTTCATAAATAGTATTTACGTTGGCATGTAGAAAACCAATGATGGTGTTCCTTTAAGGGGGATGGAAATGTAACACCTTGTTTTCCCCAATATGTAAATATCTGTCTAAATGTTGTCGTGAGTCATGTCTAGTATGTTTAATGTTTTCAACCATGATGAACAATTAAGATGATCAAATGCATTTTGGTGGTAATGAAAAGAAATTGTTGATGGGTGGATCACTTACACAGGAAATGATGCCATGAGAGGGAAATGGTGAGGACATTTCCTTGCCAATTTAATATTCAAGAAAACCCAAATTTCCCATTTTCCTAGAATTTCAGTTCATTAAGGAAGTTGGTAGTTGAACTCCCAGCTTCCCACCATGATGGGAAAAAATGGGGGTTGTACCAAAAATTCCTTGCTTTAGAAGCATAGGAAGAAAAGTACCCATCTGAAGACTTCTGAACTGACCTTGAATTTGGGGGAAAAAGACCCACAAAACGAGAGAGGTTAGAGAGTGGTATGAGACCCACGAAATTTAGAAGACAAAATTGAGAAAAATGCCTTCGTTTCATAGAAAAAGAGAGGAAAGTCAAGTTCTTTGGTTTCTAAGTGAGAAAGAGCAAGTAAGAATCTCTAAATAAAGATGATAAATGAGGATGCAAAATTTGGGTGTATGGTTGTGAAAGCTAGCTATTGTGACTCCCTAAGTCAAGAGCATCATGCCCCCTTGCTTGGTAGAATTGGATATATATCTTGTTAATTTCTGTTGATGAAGGAGAGTAGATTTCATCTCTATACCTTTGTTATTGAGTGAGAATTTTCCCTCATGGCATCATCTTCTGGATAAGCGGTGGCCAACTACAAGGATAGACAAAAGATAGTTGTGCCTATGGCTGCGTGGAAATAGGTTCACCATCAACAATTGTTAATCTATCTTAAATTGTCATATAAGTGTTTCAGTATTGTGTATATGTCATGCTATGTTTTTTTATGCTATGGAATTTATGTTTTGGTGATATGAAGAATTTGATATTTTGTTCTAGAAGTGAAATTGTTGTTCTATGTACATGGATGATTGTAAAATCTAAAATAAGTCATGGAAAATATATTATGTTGGATGCCTTTTTATTGTCTCTATTTTTAAAAGGCTGTTGTAAGTAATTATTTGTAACTCTGAGTAAGAAAAGAGTGTTGGTTGGGTATTTGTAACCCATTTTTATGAATACATATCATGTGTTAGTAGTGAACACTTAGTTGTTAAATTATTCACAGAGCATATGAAGATAATAATGTTTAATTTCTATATTATGAATATTTCTCCCTATATTACTGAAGTTATAGATCAATTCTGGGAGGTGACCTATATCTGGTTACAATCAAGCCTTAGGACCTTCTTGGAAAAATTGTTTTAATGCTAAATAATCTATGGAAGCATGGGTAAAATCCCTTAACTTCCAGCCAACATGATAAGTTAGATAAGGGGGAGTCCTGGAATGAAACATTGACCACAATTTTGGTCTCATAAGTCTAAGTTGTCTAATTGAATGAATAAAATATTTAACATAAAAAATGTGTAGAATAATATGAAATAAAAAATTTTGTGTCTTCTGTTTAATTTATACCTTATTAAGGCATGGTAATAATATAATTCTTACCCAAATTTACTCAATAAAACCATGTCCAAAGGTAAAGACCTAAAATGGTGACTTTTCCCTAATCAATAGTAAAGATTTGCATGATTTTAGGTGGGAACTAAATCCTAGTAAAAACAAACTTTTTACTGTGAAAAGTTGTATTCCCAAGAAATTTTATTTTACAAAAAAAACCTTAATAAATAAATATATGTGTTTATATATTTTAATTTGTTTTATTGGGTAAGTTGAATATTAAGAATGGGAAGTCTTATATATTAAAAACTGTGAAATTCTATCATGGAAACGTGAGCGGAGAAGCTCGAAATTTCCCTTTTTTGGGTAAATAAATCATTTTTCTAAGTTTACCAATCATAAGGATTCGCATTATACAGAGGTCAACTATGTAATCCCGGGCAAATATTTGTTAGTGTAATTTTTTTTTTAAAATCCTAGAATCAATTTCCTTTCTCTCAACACTGTAATAATACTAAATCCTAGCAGGTTATCTGGCACCACGAGATTGACAAGAGAAGGTGCATATGGTGAGTGATATACCCGAGGGAGATATAATATAACATTATTAAGCCCCACCGGATTACCAAGAACTAGGTGGTAGAGAACGAAAGGTGCATGTGGTGAGTGGTATACTTGGGGGTGATATAATATAACATTATTACACCCGACCAGATTATCGGGTACCAGGAGGTAGAGAACAAAAGGTACGTGTGGTGAATACATGGGGCTGATATAAAATAATAATATTAACATTATTACACCCGACCAGATTATCGGGTACCGGGAGGTAGAGAACAAAAGGTACGTGTGGTGAGTGGTATACATGGGGCTGATATAAAATAATAATATTAAACCCTAGAGCGTTTGTTAAGTTATATAACCGGAGTTCGTTGTAACATATTATAAAAATAATAATATTAAATCCCGGTGAATTACAATAATAACTTACAAATAATTAAGTAAGGTGCATGTGATAGCAATATACCCGGGGGCTAATATATAATAAAATAATATTTAACCCCCACCGAAATATCGGGTATTGGGTGATGGGGAAGGAAATGAGGTAAGTGATATACTATGCGGGCATATGATAAAGTATCGTTAAACCTCGATGCATTATATGCATTATAATATAAATTATTAATATTAATTTTCCCACTGGAACTTTGGAGCTCAGAGCTTAGGAAAATTGTAAGAAGGCATGCTTGGTAGGTAATACACCTGGGTTAAAGTAAACTCTCAGTACTTACGGGTGTGATGAAATAGATTAAGCCAAAAATGGAATTACGTGTGATATTAAATTAATGAGGATTAATTAACAATAACGTGGATTAAGCCTAAAGGGGTTGGGTCCAATGGTGGAAAGCGAGGAGTTTTTCACTGTTGGGCAAGATTCAATTCCCATGAGGGCCTTACTTGGAGCCATGGGGGAACCTTGAGGTAGTGGTCAAACATGTGGTTGCACCCAGAGATACTGTATTAAATGGTATCGTGACCCATGCACACATAAGTGGATCAAAGCCCACCCCCATTTCCTTCAAATTTAAGCCCAAGGGGGTTGGATCCAATGGTGGAAAGCGATGAGTTTTTCATCATTGGGTAATGTTCAATTCCTATGAGGGCCTAACTTGAAGCCATGGGGGAACCTTGAGGTTGTGGTCGAACGTGTGGTTTCACCCATAGATATTATATTAAATGATATCATGACCAGTGCACACATAAGTGGATCAAATGCCACCCCCATTTCCTTCTATTTTAAATTCTCCGAGGTGTAGGATAGTCGGTGACAATTTGTGTTGTTAAGTCACTCTGTGATGTTAAGTCACTGGTTCGAAACCTACGGGGAAAAAAAAATCCAGCCATGTTAAGGGTTGGTGTGGCTCAGGCTAGGTGCGATCCCCAAGTGATTTTGATGGCTTAGATGCCCATGAGTCACAGTTTCTCAACCACATGCTAGTTCCGCAGGTCACGAATAAACTAGAAAACAAAAAAAATAAAATAACGTGGATTAAATAAATAAAATCCTAAGGCATGGGATTTTAATGTAATTTTGTTTAAATTAACTTAATAAGATTATAAGGCGTAGAGGGATTCTATCTACATGTTCCACGTGTCAAGCTAGGTGGCATATCTAAATTGGGCCATGTGTCTAGGGTGCCAGCTGGACTATTGACATATCACCTATTAGGAGTTTTGTGATGTGGTGGTGTTGCAATGGGCCAATACCTGGTAGGTCAACATCGATATGTCGGGTATCGACAAAATGTAAGTTAGGTGGTGTTGAGTGTAGAGGAGTCGAGGGCCTCTGTGAGTGGATTACCACATGGGTGTCATGTCATTAGCCATGATATGGATCATGTATGCACGATATGGACCAAGTGGGCATGAGAGGGATTTGGAAATAAGGTCTGAAACTTTAGGAGGCCATAA
>JZKD02S1594728.1:0-10071 GCA_000966675.3 Picea glauca | reverse complement strand
GGGGGAGTTCTAGGGGCACCATGAGTGCTGAGCTGATATGTATGGGTTTGTGGGCCCAATTTTGTATAGGGTAGTTTATACCCAATTTTGTAATCATAGTGATGATGAGACTTATGAGCCTATGGGTAGATTTGTATATATATATTTTGTAAACAATGATGACCTTTTTGATATATATAGTGGATATATTGATGATCATTCTTGTCTCTGTATTTTGTGTTAATGGTTGTGATGTCTTTTGCTATCTATGACAGATATATCATGTTATGTATATGATGTTTTTAATGTGATAAATGTCAATCCAATACTAGGTTAGCCATGTGATCTACTACTTGATTGAGGTTCCTAGGAATATGTGAAAATGTAATAGAATCAAAGTTACGAGATAGGAGTCTAACTTGCAAGTATTTGCAGAAGAGGCAAGGATCGTGAACATGATACACATTGTTGAGTTGTAGGACGATGAGATGGGAATATAACAAAACACTAAGGTGACGGATGTGGTGGTGACTGGCCTCAATGAGGAGACTAATGACATTATCATATTCAACTTGGTTGTTGGTGGTCGGACCTAGGCATATGCCACTAGAATGGAGTATCACATGTGAGGGGGTATAGAGGGCCCAAGCAGCCGAAACGAGATTCTGGGTCCAATAGTTGGCACCATCATCGTAACCAAGGTGGTAGGATGATGGATGATACATCTATCAACAACACGTCTGATAGATGAGACATGAGGAGTGGTGGCTGATGTAAAAAGAAGACTAAAAACTCTACAAATGTGTATAAGGAGAGACCTAAGGTAGGGGGTCTATGCTTAGGCATAAAACTTCTTCAAGTACAACCCTGTTATGGGTTCTTTGAGGGGGGAGCCTTCTGGAGAGGCCAATATGTAGGCGCCTTTAGTGAGGAAATGTTGGATGATGAAGGGGCCATGCCATAATGACTCAAATTTACCATGGCAAAGAGTGTCGTGGGAGATATCATAGGCTAACATGAGATAACCTTCGTTGAGTGAGTGAAGGTTGACATGGTGGTCAAAGGTGGCTTTGGATCATTTTTTAGTTGCCTCATTGTGTTTTAATGAAGATCGATGGTCTTCATCAAGGGACTCTAAGGTCAGCAGTCGTTGCTCCATTGGAGCAGTGTCAGGTAGGAGGCATATGGCAATGCGTAATGTGGGGATTTCTCACTCGATAGGGAGTGTGTATTCAATCCCATGGACGAGGTGGAACAGTGTAAAATCGATGGTTGTTTTGACTACTGTGCGATAGGCCCATAAGGCAGAAAACAACATATGATGCCATTTGGTCTTATGTTTGTTAACGGTGCATTGTAGCATGGTTTTGAGGAATTTATTGACAACATCGATTTTCCCGTTGGAATGAGGGTAGTATGGGGAGGAAAATTCATGGGTGAATCCTAACTTTGAGGAGAGTTCTACAAATATATCATTCTCAAAGTGTTTACCATGATCAGAAATTAACCTTTGCGAGACTCCGAAATGGGTAATGACATGGTTAAAGAAAAAATGTGTTGCTATTTCAGTAGTGTTGTTAAATGTGGGCATGGCTTTGGCCCATTTGGTAAAATAATACACTGCCACCACAATGTACTTGTGTCCATTACTGGATGGAGGATGGAAAGTCATGAAGTCTATGCCCCATTTACAAAAGGGATCGATGATGACTGGGTGTAGAAGAGCTGGTCAAGCTCATGCTTTGTTTGCATAAAGCTAGCATTTATCGCATCACTTGACAACAAAATGGGCCAGAAATATCATGGTCAAATGATTTTTTGGGTGGTAGACATACCCGAGAGGTGACCACCGCAAGCGCCATTGTGGAAATCATTCAAGACTGTGTCGGATTCATCGATGGTAAGACATAGCCAAAGGATGGTGTCGACCCCGCATCGATAAATAATGTCTGCGATGAGGAGGTATCAAGGAGCCTAATGGTGAATGTGTCGATGGTCATCTATAGAGAGGTGAGACCCTAATTTTTGTGTACGAAGGTAGATGAGAAGGTCACCATACTAGGGGTCATCTGAGGAGATGAAGAAGAGGTGTTCATCGAAGAAATATTCATTGATGGGGGAAGCTTTGGTGTCTGAGGGAAAAATCGTAATGAGTTCGGCTAGGATGAGAGATTTCTTGCTTTTGGGAGTGGAGAAATCTATATCGTATTCTTGAAGGATAATGATCCATCGTGCAAATTTTCTGTTGATATGTCGTTGGCTGAGAAAGTACTGCATGGGGTTGGAATTGGCCATGACCTTGGTAGTTCGAAGGAGAATGTAATGTCGCAGTTTTTGTACTGTGAGGACAAATGCTAATGCGAGTTTTTCATCATGATTATATTTCAAGGGTGGTCCTGAAAAGTTTTTACTAATGTAGTAAATCACATGTTCACACCCATCATCACTAATTGGATGAGGACTCCTGCGACTAAAACAATAGAGGCTGATAAGTAGAGGATGTAATTGGGATCATAGTCTGGGGGGATAATCAAAGGGGCATTAGATAGGGAAGATTTTAAATCATCAAAAGTTGTTTGAGCATGTGCATCTCATTGAAATGGGATATTATGGCGCAATAAGCAGAGAAAAACATGTGCGTGAGTGGCATAGTCCGGGACAAAGCGACGTAAAAATTTGGCTTTACCTTGTAGGCTCTGCAGTTGGCGTAAATTCCTAGGTGGTGGAATTTATGTGATAGCTTGGACCTTGAGGGGGTCCAAAGTAATTCCATGTTGGGAGACAATGAACCTGAGGAGGTGCCTGACAATGATGCAGAAGACACACTTGAGGGGGTTCAAGTGGATATTATATTGGCGACATCGTTGAAAACTGATGCATAAGTCATCTAAATGTTGGGTTCGCTTTTTGGATTGAGCAGTGAGGTTGTCCAAATAAGCAAGGATGATGCGATCAAGATCATGAAAAATGTAGGTCATGTCCTATTGGAATGTAGCACCGACATTTTTGAGCCCAAAGGGAATGACGCGATAGGCAAAGTGCCCCAAGGGGTTGTAAACACGATTTTGTACTGATCTGCTGGGTGGATTTGAATTTGATTGTATCCAGAGAACCCATCCAGAAAGGACAGTGCCTCATGTCTAGAAAAATCATTGATTATTTGGTCGATGAAGGGGTTGGGAAGTTGTCTTTGGGACAAGCATGGTTGAGGTCATGAAATTTTGTGTATACACAAATAGTTCCCTATTTTTTGTTGACGATGATAGGGTTGGAGACCCAATAAGTGTACGCAATGGGGTAAATGAACCTGACAATGCGTAATTTGTCAATTTCAGCTTTGATAGCCACAACTTTGTATGGGTGGAGGGGGATTTTATTTTGATGCATAGGGGCGATATCCATCCATGTGTTGATTCGATGTTTGACTATAGAAGGATCGAGGCCAGGCATCTCCATATATGACTAGGCAAAAATATCCCGGTATTCCTGAAAGAGAGCTTTGTAAGCAATGATTTCTTTAGGGGAGTATGTGGCGCCAATGGTGATCTCTTCTACGATGCCTTATTTAATGTAAATGTCAATTTTGACTGTGGGAGAGATGTTGGCCATGTTTCCTTCTTCAAAAGCATCGGGGGAAAGAATAGGTTTTTTGAACCATTCAATATGCCCTAGAGGAATAAAATCCTTGGTGACAACCTTGGTATTCAACAATTAAAAGAAACTGGTATGTGAAATCAGAAATTGAGTCACAAAGAGCACAAGAAAATCTCATTCGCTCGGGGACTGGTGAAGAAATATAACGAATGTCAGTAATGTAAGCATCAATAAGGAGTTCTTGAGAGGGCTCTGACAGAGATGCATGGCATATTGCGGCTAATGTTTGGTGGAATTGAGGTGGAGTTAAGAAATGATGAGTGTAATAGCCATATTTTGAGCATATGGCACAAGCGAAATTGGTTCGTAACCCTTTCTTGCGTGTGGTTGAAGACTCCGTAGTAGCAATGGAGGTACTAGGTGAAGTGGAAAGCAATGGGGTTACTTTAAGGAGTTGGATAATATTGCGTAACTTGGGAAGAGTAGAACATCTGTTAGTGGGGTTTCCTTCTCTTTCTCATAGGGCACAAGGAGGTTCAGCTCAGGGAGGGAGTGGAGCTATGGGCTCATTCTTCCTTTGTCTGCCCCCGATGGTAGCAGTGTTTCCTCCAATTAAGGGTGGGGGTTGTGTGGTAGGAGCATATACTGGAATCTTCATCGGTAATCCCTCTGCCTAAGGAAGGAGAGATGGTGTAGGAACCATAGAGGGTGGATGGAGATACCATACAGGGATGGTGATAACCATGTTGGGAAGGATGAGGGTAGCAGCTACCTAGAATGCTTGGACTCCAAGTGGGGGGTAGAAAAATGGGATTTGGGTAATGGCTTGGGGAACTGTCTCCCAAACCGATACTTTCCCTTGGAGGGGGGGAATTCGGGACAAGTGGTGCGGTGGTGTTTTCAGGGAACTCCTGAAGTATTATATCTCTGAATGGTGGAACTTTGATGTGAGGAGGGGAATCAGTGAGAGAGGTATTTTGTCTGATATTTGTTCCATTTGAGGAAACTACACACACTTGTGTTGAAATAGATGATTTTAGGAGAGGTGGTGCTCCATGATAAGTTCCTAACAAGGATGGGTCTTTGAATATTCTAGAGCCAATGTCGATGACTGGAAAAACATCTGAGCTAGCATGGACAAGAGGGAGAATGTTATCAATGTTGGTGGAATGATTAGGCTCGTAATGTGTAATTTGGTCAATGGTGACAATTTTCCCATTATGGGGGAACATCATGTACGAAACACATAAGAGGCTACTTCCTTCATAACATACATGTAGCTACGTCTGAAAAATATATTGTAATCAAGTGGGGCATTGATAAATTCAATTTCAATCATGATGGTTTTTCCCCCAAGTTCTACGGGGACATTTTGGAAGATCCCTTCAGGGAATGATGGGTGACCATCATAAGCTCTCAGGGTGATGGAATATGGTACTGGATCAGGTGAGACAAGTTTCTTCCATTCTACTTTGGACAAGATGCATGTGGATGCACCTTCATCGACGATGCACTGATGAACTGTGATGTTCCATATATTAACTGGTATCTGAAAGGATACCAGAGAGGGGAGGCGTGGTTCTTCACTATCTAAATCAAAGGTGATTAGTCTAGTATCAGCTAGGTCAACTGCCCCCAAGGCGAAAAGCAAGGATTTTCACTGTGATGGACAGGTTTGGAGGACCTCCAAAATAGACATGGCTACAGGAGACTGTGCTAAGTCATCGACCAAACTATATTTATGGTCTTCCCTAGAATGAGGGTTATGTGCATTATGTCGTAAAGGTATGTGAGGTATATGAGGATTTGGTTCAGTGTTAGGACATGGGATAATCAATGGATTTCCTACTGTAGCTAGATTTGTTTATGAGGTGGTTGGGGTAGAGTCGGGAGGCATTTCATATTGATGGTTGCGTGTTTGCAAAAGAATCTCTCCTTCGTTGGTATGGAGGATATTGTGATCGACTGGATTTTCGGGCTGGTTGGGACCTGGGGTTTGATATTGCCACATTTGTGGTGGGGTAGAATTTATCTCTTGTTGGGTATTCATCACACCTTGGTGTGGAATGGGGTTTTGCAAAAAAACTGGAGGTGGTGGTTGCAAATAATGTTGTGGGGGAGGTTGAGGGGTAGGTGGTGTCAAAGGGCGTTGTGTGTTCATGGATTATTTCATCCATTTGTAATCGACAATTTGGGGGAAGTGGTGAGTATAATGTCCATACTCACCACATAGGGTGCAAGGGAAGTTAGTTCTAAGATTGTTTTTCTTCCCTTGTTGTGGTTGATTGTTATTGTTTCCCCCTTGGGGGTTCTGGTTTCCTTGTTTCTGGTTGCCCCCAGTGGGATGATTTTGTTGGGGGTTATTTCCTCCTGGTCCCGGGTTATTATTGTTTCGATTTTTTCCTTTCTTATTGGAATTATTTGGCTAATGAGTTGGATTTTCCATATTCAACTGTTCAAAAGCATGAACTTGTTGAATGGGAGAGGGTTGAACAAAGTTAATGCAAGCATGTGGTTGTCCTAGTGGAGGAGCCACTGGTTGGGGAGGACTAGGGAATGGGAAATATGGATTGTTTTATGGAGATGATCCATATGGAGTATATGAAGTTGAAGTACTTCCACTACTTTTGGGGTTATATACACGGGTTGGGGGTGGACCCGTACTTAATTGAGAGACCAAATGCATCAAGGGTACCGGTGGGGGTCCCCCAAACAATGGAGGGGGAATAACAAGATATGATTGTTAGTGAGTCAGAGGAGGGTAATAAGACATCCCTCCATATGGTTGAGGATACTAATTTACACCATAAGTAGGTGATGGGTGACCGTAAGGTTTGGGCGTGTCATAGAACCAATCAGCCCATCTGCAGCGTGAGAAAACCCAGGTTTGTCCTGGCCAAATGGTACGGGTCTGGGTGCATCATGAAAGGTTGTGTACAAGTAACATGATTGGGCATATATGAGGTTGAATTACTGGTCCTTGTTGATGGATTCTTCTTCTGATTGAGGAAAAGTGGATGCTACATCTTCGGTAATCACCAAGACAAGTGATTTAAGAAACCAATCGAGGTGTTGTTCTTTCGTGTTTTCTGCTTTACACAAACTATGTCGCCAACTCCATTCATGGATGTGGTCGGAGATATGGATAGTAGTGGTTTGTTTGAATTCGGAGAGAAGTTCTAAGTCATTGTTATGATGAACTGGTAATTGAAAAAAGGACAAAAAGGCCTTGGCCAATGAGTCAAGGTCACATGGGACCCTGATTTTTCATCTACATACCATTTGGATGATGAACCAATGAGGTTTATTTGAAATAACCTCAAGAGGATGGCATCATCCATGGTGTTGTTTGAAGAGTACCATAAGTGGAAGGTCATAACATGGTTGGCGAGGTCTTCCCCTGGTTTTCCTTCAAACTTCAGAATGTATGAAGGCAATTTGGTAGGCATATTGGGCCAAGTGGCATCATGTAAAAGGGGGTCATTCATGAGTTTGGTTAAATCAGGAATGTTGAGGGATGCCAATTATGGAAAAGGGGGATTTGGCAGAGGATTAGTTCCAGCCATTGTGTGTGTAGGTAGTGTACCTGTCCCTTGAGAGGGATTTGGTGGGTTTGTACTTCTTCCTTGAGAAGAAGTTTGACCCCCACCTCCTTGTGAAGGAGAACCAATAGATGGATTTCCTTGGGTATTTGACCCAAGAAAAGTGGAACCAAGTAAAGATGATCCCAAAATAGTAACACTCACTGGGGTGTGAGATGGTGGAGCTGGTGAGTTGGCAAGACTAGGGACTCCTCCTAGAATAGGAGGGAGATTCTGCAAGCGTCTATAATGACAAGGATTCTATGGTTCCCCTATGGTTTTGAATAGCAAAGTGAATGTGTGCCAATGGTGACAAGCGAGAAATAAATGAACAAGTTATCTTTATATTTTTTACCTTCACAAGATAATATAACTAACAATTGCATGTAATCAAATGATCATCATACATAAATCAACTGTAAAATAAATAAGCATGTAGATAGGTTGATTTTTTCTATGTGGGGGAAAAAAGAACAAAAATAAATGCTTGTGTCCTAAAATACCTATCGTCCTTCCTCTCAATTTAGCACTAGGCCTTCCAATAGAACTTGACAATGGGGTCTTAATCCACCGGAAGAGGAACTACTGAAGGTTGAAGTAGTCAGTTATAATGAGGGGTAAAGGGTGCATATCCCAAAAGAGATGGTGACATTTCCCAATAGCCACACAAAATCTAACCAAGGTGCGATTGCAGTCCACAACCACCACCTAGGTAGATATCCTATGTTTGGCCACTAAATACCTTGATCAAAGTGAAACATTTATATTTTCAATCTAAAAAATGGGTCACGGGATGTATACCTTCACAAGAGTTGGGTGACTCAAGAAGGGATGCGCAGAACAACCAAACCTCAACCTTCGACCTTTCATGGGTATCTCCCTGCCTTATGGCATAGGAACACTTGACTTGGAGGATTTTAAAGATTCTCAACTTCTATTATTTCAAAATGTGAGAACCTGATAATAGGGGGTTATTTAGATGCCTACCCCTGAGATCCTACCTAGACTAAAATTTTATTTTAGGCACCTCCTGTGGAGGAAAATTTAGTGTGTTCTTATAAAAGTTTTAGATGGAGTGGGCTGAGAGATTGGGGTCATGGACCAACCTCGTTTGGATTAAATTGGTGTGGAAAATTTCTAAAGAAGTAGTTGGATCTTTCGGAGTTCCTTTTAAAGTACTTTATGGGTACTTAAAAATAAAGCTTACTTCGAGATCCACTATTCTAATATAAATTATGCTTGTGATGAGTGGCTTTGTGTGCAAGAAAGTGAAAATTGTAGCATGTGGACTTCCTGTGGTCCTTACAAATATTCTTACCTAGCTTACTAAGTTCTTTGGTACAACCTTGCAGAATATTTAAAGCCCTAGAGAACTAGCAATGTGGACATATGGGTCCTTACTTGATCCTTTAAACTCCCTAGAATGTTGTCTATACTAGAATTTTTTTTGAAAGTATCCTAGGATTGTAGACATGTGGGCATGTATGGGCCCTTACTTGATCTTTTAAACGTTCCTAGAGTGTTGTCTAGACTAAGAAATATTTTTAGAAACTAGCCTAAGATTGTAAACATGTGGGCATGTATGGACCCTTACAAAGATTTAAGATAATTTTCAAAACTAAAGAGGTGCCCAAAGGGGTTATTCCCTCTCCTAAGGATTTTTTAAGGGAGATAAAATTTCCTTTCAACCACCGTTTCTGATTCCCTAAATCACACTTCAGTGTGGGGGAAGAGCATACTTAGGGGTTAAAATTGATTTCTAGTCCCAAATTATTTGATTGTGTTTGAAAAAGCAATAACCTTAACTCAAAGTTTTAAATGCCAAATGAGCCATCCATGTGGAAACAAAGAAAAGAGAAGAATTGTGATTCTTTTTACCCCAATGTTCTTATGTTAGCTAATATTTCTTGTAAGAAAGGACTCTACTTGAAGTGTGATTTATTTACAAAGTGTGGGAAATTAAAATCTGAAGGCAAGGGGCCCTCAAACCAATCAAAAAACCCTTACAATTTGCAAAAACCTAAAATTGTGCACAGAATGTAGGTTTGTCAGTCACGCCAAGCGCGCAAAATGCACATAATGAATGGGTTTATGAAGGCTCTTACACACAAAATGTGTAGAGTGTGCATAATTCACATCTGTGTATTTTGAAATCCGTGCACTTCCTATCACGCATCGGGAAAGAAATTTCGAGATGAAATTCTTTTTCCTTAGCTCTGAATTCTGAATTTGGAAGACTAGAATAGGCTGGTTTTGGTACCTTCATATCCAAACAATTAGAAATAAGTGATCTAAAGACTTAAATAGGGAGTAATTTGATTCAAAATCCCCAATATGGTCGCCAATATGTTGTGTTGGTTTTGTCACATGGGTGAGAAAAAACACAACACTTACTTTCCTAGTTAAGTTAGCTAAACAAGACATAGAGTTGTGAGTTGATTAGATAATCAAACATGCATGAAACAAAGAAATAAAAATAAAAGGAAACAAATGTTAGAAAAACTTGCAAGAACTAGAACCATGAAAAATGAAAATGACAATCATATAGCTACCAATGGATCAGTGTATTGATAGGCTAGCATCGTAGAGAAAGACATGGACTTATGAATCCCTCTTCCTCCTTGGGAGGGATCTTGAGTTCCCTAATAGAGATATCTTCTCTTCATACAATAGAAAGTAACAATGGTGAAGAAATACAATGCCAATCCTCTCAAGATGTGAGTGGAATGGCCCTTGTTATAGTGCTTGAATGATTCAAAGAGAAATGAGGATTCTCCAAGAAGAATTCTTGCAGCATAACAATACCTTGAAATTATAATTTTTCTAGCACACCCATGGCACATATTTATAGTGTCCATTCATGGAAAGATATAATTGGTTCATAATTTGAACAAGGGGCCTTTTAGGGAACTTCCTA
>JZKD02S1594727.1:0-10071 GCA_000966675.3 Picea glauca | reverse complement strand
GGGGGAGTTCTAGGGGCACCATGAGTGCTGAGCTGATATGTATGGGTTTGTGGGCCCAATTTTGTATAGGGTAGTTTATACCCAATTTTGTAATCATAGTGATGATGAGACTTATGAGCCTATGGGTAGATTTGTATATATATATTTTGTAAACAATGATGACCTTTTTGATATATATAGTGGATATATTGATGATCATTCTTGTCTCTGTATTTTGTGTTAATGGTTGTGATGTCTTTTGCTATCTATGACAGATATATCATGTTATGTATATGATGTTTTTAATGTGATAAATGTCAATCCAATACTAGGTTAGCCATGTGATCTACTACTTGATTGAGGTTCCTAGGAATATGTGAAAATGTAATAGAATCAAAGTTACGAGATAGGAGTCTAACTTGCAAGTATTTGCAGAAGAGGCAAGGATCGTGAACATGATACACATTGTTGAGTTGTAGGACGATGAGATGGGAATATAACAAAACACTAAGGTGACGGATGTGGTGGTGACTGGCCTCAATGAGGAGACTAATGACATTATCATATTCAACTTGGTTGTTGGTGGTCGGACCTAGGCATATGCCACTAGAATGGAGTATCACATGTGAGGGGGTATAGAGGGCCCAAGCAGCCGAAACGAGATTCTGGGTCCAATAGTTGGCACCATCATCGTAACCAAGGTGGTAGGATGATGGATGATACATCTATCAACAACACGTCTGATAGATGAGACATGAGGAGTGGTGGCTGATGTAAAAAGAAGACTAAAAACTCTACAAATGTGTATAAGGAGAGACCTAAGGTAGGGGGTCTATGCTTAGGCATAAAACTTCTTCAAGTACAACCCTGTTATGGGTTCTTTGAGGGGGGAGCCTTCTGGAGAGGCCAATATGTAGGCGCCTTTAGTGAGGAAATGTTGGATGATGAAGGGGCCATGCCATAATGACTCAAATTTACCATGGCAAAGAGTGTCGTGGGAGATATCATAGGCTAACATGAGATAACCTTCGTTGAGTGAGTGAAGGTTGACATGGTGGTCAAAGGTGGCTTTGGATCATTTTTTAGTTGCCTCATTGTGTTTTAATGAAGATCGATGGTCTTCATCAAGGGACTCTAAGGTCAGCAGTCGTTGCTCCATTGGAGCAGTGTCAGGTAGGAGGCATATGGCAATGCGTAATGTGGGGATTTCTCACTCGATAGGGAGTGTGTATTCAATCCCATGGACGAGGTGGAACAGTGTAAAATCGATGGTTGTTTTGACTACTGTGCGATAGGCCCATAAGGCAGAAAACAACATATGATGCCATTTGGTCTTATGTTTGTTAACGGTGCATTGTAGCATGGTTTTGAGGAATTTATTGACAACATCGATTTTCCCGTTGGAATGAGGGTAGTATGGGGAGGAAAATTCATGGGTGAATCCTAACTTTGAGGAGAGTTCTACAAATATATCATTCTCAAAGTGTTTACCATGATCAGAAATTAACCTTTGCGAGACTCCGAAATGGGTAATGACATGGTTAAAGAAAAAATGTGTTGCTATTTCAGTAGTGTTGTTAAATGTGGGCATGGCTTTGGCCCATTTGGTAAAATAATACACTGCCACCACAATGTACTTGTGTCCATTACTGGATGGAGGATGGAAAGTCATGAAGTCTATGCCCCATTTACAAAAGGGATCGATGATGACTGGGTGTAGAAGAGCTGGTCAAGCTCATGCTTTGTTTGCATAAAGCTAGCATTTATCGCATCACTTGACAACAAAATGGGCCAGAAATATCATGGTCAAATGATTTTTTGGGTGGTAGACATACCCGAGAGGTGACCACCGCAAGCGCCATTGTGGAAATCATTCAAGACTGTGTCGGATTCATCGATGGTAAGACATAGCCAAAGGATGGTGTCGACCCCGCATCGATAAATAATGTCTGCGATGAGGAGGTATCAAGGAGCCTAATGGTGAATGTGTCGATGGTCATCTATAGAGAGGTGAGACCCTAATTTTTGTGTACGAAGGTAGATGAGAAGGTCACCATACTAGGGGTCATCTGAGGAGATGAAGAAGAGGTGTTCATCGAAGAAATATTCATTGATGGGGGAAGCTTTGGTGTCTGAGGGAAAAATCGTAATGAGTTCGGCTAGGATGAGAGATTTCTTGCTTTTGGGAGTGGAGAAATCTATATCGTATTCTTGAAGGATAATGATCCATCGTGCAAATTTTCTGTTGATATGTCGTTGGCTGAGAAAGTACTGCATGGGGTTGGAATTGGCCATGACCTTGGTAGTTCGAAGGAGAATGTAATGTCGCAGTTTTTGTACTGTGAGGACAAATGCTAATGCGAGTTTTTCATCATGATTATATTTCAAGGGTGGTCCTGAAAAGTTTTTACTAATGTAGTAAATCACATGTTCACACCCATCATCACTAATTGGATGAGGACTCCTGCGACTAAAACAATAGAGGCTGATAAGTAGAGGATGTAATTGGGATCATAGTCTGGGGGGATAATCAAAGGGGCATTAGATAGGGAAGATTTTAAATCATCAAAAGTTGTTTGAGCATGTGCATCTCATTGAAATGGGATATTATGGCGCAATAAGCAGAGAAAAACATGTGCGTGAGTGGCATAGTCCGGGACAAAGCGACGTAAAAATTTGGCTTTACCTTGTAGGCTCTGCAGTTGGCGTAAATTCCTAGGTGGTGGAATTTATGTGATAGCTTGGACCTTGAGGGGGTCCAAAGTAATTCCATGTTGGGAGACAATGAACCTGAGGAGGTGCCTGACAATGATGCAGAAGACACACTTGAGGGGGTTCAAGTGGATATTATATTGGCGACATCGTTGAAAACTGATGCATAAGTCATCTAAATGTTGGGTTCGCTTTTTGGATTGAGCAGTGAGGTTGTCCAAATAAGCAAGGATGATGCGATCAAGATCATGAAAAATGTAGGTCATGTCCTATTGGAATGTAGCACCGACATTTTTGAGCCCAAAGGGAATGACGCGATAGGCAAAGTGCCCCAAGGGGTTGTAAACACGATTTTGTACTGATCTGCTGGGTGGATTTGAATTTGATTGTATCCAGAGAACCCATCCAGAAAGGACAGTGCCTCATGTCTAGAAAAATCATTGATTATTTGGTCGATGAAGGGGTTGGGAAGTTGTCTTTGGGACAAGCATGGTTGAGGTCATGAAATTTTGTGTATACACAAATAGTTCCCTATTTTTTGTTGACGATGATAGGGTTGGAGACCCAATAAGTGTACGCAATGGGGTAAATGAACCTGACAATGCGTAATTTGTCAATTTCAGCTTTGATAGCCACAACTTTGTATGGGTGGAGGGGGATTTTATTTTGATGCATAGGGGCGATATCCATCCATGTGTTGATTCGATGTTTGACTATAGAAGGATCGAGGCCAGGCATCTCCATATATGACTAGGCAAAAATATCCCGGTATTCCTGAAAGAGAGCTTTGTAAGCAATGATTTCTTTAGGGGAGTATGTGGCGCCAATGGTGATCTCTTCTACGATGCCTTATTTAATGTAAATGTCAATTTTGACTGTGGGAGAGATGTTGGCCATGTTTCCTTCTTCAAAAGCATCGGGGGAAAGAATAGGTTTTTTGAACCATTCAATATGCCCTAGAGGAATAAAATCCTTGGTGACAACCTTGGTATTCAACAATTAAAAGAAACTGGTATGTGAAATCAGAAATTGAGTCACAAAGAGCACAAGAAAATCTCATTCGCTCGGGGACTGGTGAAGAAATATAACGAATGTCAGTAATGTAAGCATCAATAAGGAGTTCTTGAGAGGGCTCTGACAGAGATGCATGGCATATTGCGGCTAATGTTTGGTGGAATTGAGGTGGAGTTAAGAAATGATGAGTGTAATAGCCATATTTTGAGCATATGGCACAAGCGAAATTGGTTCGTAACCCTTTCTTGCGTGTGGTTGAAGACTCCGTAGTAGCAATGGAGGTACTAGGTGAAGTGGAAAGCAATGGGGTTACTTTAAGGAGTTGGATAATATTGCGTAACTTGGGAAGAGTAGAACATCTGTTAGTGGGGTTTCCTTCTCTTTCTCATAGGGCACAAGGAGGTTCAGCTCAGGGAGGGAGTGGAGCTATGGGCTCATTCTTCCTTTGTCTGCCCCCGATGGTAGCAGTGTTTCCTCCAATTAAGGGTGGGGGTTGTGTGGTAGGAGCATATACTGGAATCTTCATCGGTAATCCCTCTGCCTAAGGAAGGAGAGATGGTGTAGGAACCATAGAGGGTGGATGGAGATACCATACAGGGATGGTGATAACCATGTTGGGAAGGATGAGGGTAGCAGCTACCTAGAATGCTTGGACTCCAAGTGGGGGGTAGAAAAATGGGATTTGGGTAATGGCTTGGGGAACTGTCTCCCAAACCGATACTTTCCCTTGGAGGGGGGGAATTCGGGACAAGTGGTGCGGTGGTGTTTTCAGGGAACTCCTGAAGTATTATATCTCTGAATGGTGGAACTTTGATGTGAGGAGGGGAATCAGTGAGAGAGGTATTTTGTCTGATATTTGTTCCATTTGAGGAAACTACACACACTTGTGTTGAAATAGATGATTTTAGGAGAGGTGGTGCTCCATGATAAGTTCCTAACAAGGATGGGTCTTTGAATATTCTAGAGCCAATGTCGATGACTGGAAAAACATCTGAGCTAGCATGGACAAGAGGGAGAATGTTATCAATGTTGGTGGAATGATTAGGCTCGTAATGTGTAATTTGGTCAATGGTGACAATTTTCCCATTATGGGGGAACATCATGTACGAAACACATAAGAGGCTACTTCCTTCATAACATACATGTAGCTACGTCTGAAAAATATATTGTAATCAAGTGGGGCATTGATAAATTCAATTTCAATCATGATGGTTTTTCCCCCAAGTTCTACGGGGACATTTTGGAAGATCCCTTCAGGGAATGATGGGTGACCATCATAAGCTCTCAGGGTGATGGAATATGGTACTGGATCAGGTGAGACAAGTTTCTTCCATTCTACTTTGGACAAGATGCATGTGGATGCACCTTCATCGACGATGCACTGATGAACTGTGATGTTCCATATATTAACTGGTATCTGAAAGGATACCAGAGAGGGGAGGCGTGGTTCTTCACTATCTAAATCAAAGGTGATTAGTCTAGTATCAGCTAGGTCAACTGCCCCCAAGGCGAAAAGCAAGGATTTTCACTGTGATGGACAGGTTTGGAGGACCTCCAAAATAGACATGGCTACAGGAGACTGTGCTAAGTCATCGACCAAACTATATTTATGGTCTTCCCTAGAATGAGGGTTATGTGCATTATGTCGTAAAGGTATGTGAGGTATATGAGGATTTGGTTCAGTGTTAGGACATGGGATAATCAATGGATTTCCTACTGTAGCTAGATTTGTTTATGAGGTGGTTGGGGTAGAGTCGGGAGGCATTTCATATTGATGGTTGCGTGTTTGCAAAAGAATCTCTCCTTCGTTGGTATGGAGGATATTGTGATCGACTGGATTTTCGGGCTGGTTGGGACCTGGGGTTTGATATTGCCACATTTGTGGTGGGGTAGAATTTATCTCTTGTTGGGTATTCATCACACCTTGGTGTGGAATGGGGTTTTGCAAAAAAACTGGAGGTGGTGGTTGCAAATAATGTTGTGGGGGAGGTTGAGGGGCAGGTGGTGTCAAAGGGCGTTGTGTGTTCATGGATTATTTCATCCATTTGTAATCGACAATTTGGGGGAAGTGGTGAGTATAATGTCCATACTCACCACATAGGGTACAAGGGAAGTTAGTTCTAAGATTGTTTTTCTTCCCTTGTTGTGGTTGATTGTTATTGTTTCCCCCTTGGGGGTCCTGGTTTCCTTGTTTCTGGTTGCCCCTAGTGGGACGATTTTGTTGGGGGTTATTTCCTCCTGGTCCCGGGTTATTATTGTTTCGATTTTTTCCTTTCTTATTGGAATTATTTGGCTGATGAGTTGGATTTTCCATATTCAACTGTTCAAAATCATGAACTTGTTGAATGGGAGAGGGTTGAACAAAGTTAATGCAAGCATGTGGTTGTCCTAGTGGAGGAGCCACTGGCTGGGGAGGACTAGGGAATGGGAAATATGGATTGTTTTATGGAGATGATCCATATGGAGTATATGAAGTTGAAGTACTTCCACTACTTTTGGGGTTATATACACGGGTTGGGGGTGGACCCGTACTTAATTGAGAGACCAAATGCATCAAGGGTACCGGTGGGGGTCCCCCAAACAATGGAGGGGGAATAACAAGATATGATTGTTAGTGAGTCAGAGGAGGGTAATAAGACATCCCTCCATATGGTTGAGGATACTAATTTACACCATAAGTAGGTGATGGGTGACCGTAAGGTTTGGGCGTGTCATAGAACCAATCAGCCCATCTGCAGCGTGAGAAAACCCAGGTTTGTCCTGGCCAAATGGTACGGGTCTGGGTGCATCATGAAAGGTTGTGTACAAGTAACATGATTGGGCATATATGAGGTTGAATTACTGGTCCTTGTTGATGGATTCTTCTTCTGATTGAGGAAAAGTGGATGCTACATCTTCGGTAATCACCAAGACAAGTGATTTAAGAAACCAATCGAGGTGTTGTTCTTTCGTGTTTTCTGCTTTACACAAACTATGTCGCCAACTCCATTCATGGATGTGGTCGGAGATATGGATAGTAGTGGTTTGTTTGAATTCGGAGAGAAGTTCTAAGTCATTGTTATGATGAACTGGTAATTGAAAAAAGGACAAAAAGGCCTTGGCCAATGAGTCAAGGTCACATGGGACCCTGATTTTTCATCTACATACCATTTGGATGATGAACCAATGAGGTTTATTTGAAATAACCTCAAGAGGATGGCATCATCCATGGTGTTGTTTGAAGAGTACCATAAGTGGAAGGTCATAACATGGTTGGCGAGGTCTTCCCCTGGTTTTCCTTCAAACTTCAGAATGTATGAAGGCAATTTGGTAGGCATATTGGGCCAAGTGGCATCATGTAAAAGGGGGTCATTCATGAGTTTGGTTAAATCAGGAATGTTGAGGGATGCCAATTATGGAAAAGGGGGATTTGGCAGAGGATTAGTTCCAGCCATTGTGTGTGTAGGTAGTGTACCTGTCCCTTGAGAGGGATTTGGTGGGTTTGTACTTCTTCCTTGAGAAGAAGTTTGACCCCCACCTCCTTGTGAAGGAGAACCAATAGATGGATTTCCTTGGGTATTTGACCCAAGAAAAGTGGAACCAAGTAAAGATGATCCCAAAATAGTAACACTCACTGGGGTGTGAGATGGTGGAGCTGGTGAGTTGGCAAGACTAGGGACTCCTCCTAGAATAGGAGGGAGATTCTGCAAGCGTCTATAATGACAAGGATTCTATGGTTCCCCTATGGTTTTGAATAGCAAAGTGAATGTGTGCCAATGGTGACAAGCGAGAAATAAATGAACAAGTTATCTTTATATTTTTTACCTTCACAAGATAATATAACTAACAATTGCATGTAATCAAATGATCATCATACATAAATCAACTGTAAAATAAATAAGCATGTAGATAGGTTGATTTTTTCTATGTGGGGGAAAAAAGAACAAAAATAAATGCTTGTGTCCTAAAATACCTATCGTCCTTCCTCTCAATTTAGCACTAGGCCTTCCAATAGAACTTGACAATGGGGTCTTAATCCACCGGAAGAGGAACTACTGAAGGTTGAAGTAGTCAGTTATAATGAGGGGTAAAGGGTGCATATCCCAAAAGAGATGGTGACATTTCCCAATAGCCACACAAAATCTAACCAAGGTGCGATTGCAGTCCACAACCACCACCTAGGTAGATATCCTATGTTTGGCCACTAAATACCTTGATCAAAGTGAAACATTTATATTTTCAATCTAAAAAATGGGTCACGGGATGTATACCTTCACAAGAGTTGGGTGACTCAAGAAGGGATGCGCAGAACAACCAAACCTCAACCTTCGACCTTTCATGGGTATCTCCCTGCCTTATGGCATAGGAACACTTGACTTGGAGGATTTTAAAGATTCTCAACTTCTATTATTTCAAAATGTGAGAACCTGATAATAGGGGGTTATTTAGATGCCTACCCCTGAGATCCTACCTAGACTAAAATTTTATTTTAGGCACCTCCTGTGGAGGAAAATTTAGTGTGTTCTTATAAAAGTTTTAGATGGAGTGGGCTGAGAGATTGGGGTCATGGACCAACCTCGTTTGGATTAAATTGGTGTGGAAAATTTCTAAAGAAGTAGTTGGATCTTTCGGAGTTCCTTTTAAAGTACTTTATGGGTACTTAAAAATAAAGCTTACTTCGAGATCCACTATTCTAATATAAATTATGCTTGTGATGAGTGGCTTTGTGTGCAAGAAAGTGAAAATTGTAGCATGTGGACTTCCTGTGGTCCTTACAAATATTCTTACCTAGCTTACTAAGTTCTTTGGTACAACCTTGCAGAATATTTAAAGCCCTAGAGAACTAGCAATGTGGACATATGGGTCCTTACTTGATCCTTTAAACTCCCTAGAATGTTGTCTATACTAGAATTTTTTTTGAAAGTATCCTAGGATTGTAGACATGTGGGCATGTATGGGCCCTTACTTGATCTTTTAAACGTTCCTAGAGTGTTGTCTAGACTAAGAAATATTTTTAGAAACTAGCCTAAGATTGTAAACATGTGGGCATGTATGGACCCTTACAAAGATTTAAGATAATTTTCAAAACTAAAGAGGTGCCCAAAGGGGTTATTCCCTCTCCTAAGGATTTTTTAAGGGAGATAAAATTTCCTTTCAACCACCGTTTCTGATTCCCTAAATCACACTTCAGTGTGGGGGAAGAGCATACTTAGGGGTTAAAATTGATTTCTAGTCCCAAATTATTTGATTGTGTTTGAAAAAGCAATAACCTTAACTCAAAGTTTTAAATGCCAAATGAGCCATCCATGTGGAAACAAAGAAAAGAGAAGAATTGTGATTCTTTTTACCCCAATGTTCTTATGTTAGCTAATATTTCTTGTAAGAAAGGACTCTACTTGAAGTGTGATTTATTTACAAAGTGTGGGAAATTAAAATCTGAAGGCAAGGGGCCCTCAAACCAATCAAAAAACCCTTACAATTTGCAAAAACCTAAAATTGTGCACAGAATGTAGGTTTGTCAGTCACGCCAAGCGCGCAAAATGCACATAATGAATGGGTTTATGAAGGCTCTTACACACAAAATGTGTAGAGTGTGCATAATTCACATCTGTGTATTTTGAAATCCGTGCACTTCCTATCACGCATCGGGAAAGAAATTTCGAGATGAAATTCTTTTTCCTTAGCTCTGAATTCTGAATTTGGAAGACTAGAATAGGCTGGTTTTGGTACCTTCATATCCAAACAATTAGAAATAAGTGATCTAAAGACTTAAATAGGGAGTAATTTGATTCAAAATCCCCAATATGGTCGCCAATATGTTGTGTTGGTTTTGTCACATGGGTGAGAAAAAACACAACACTTACTTTCCTAGTTAAGTTAGCTAAACAAGACATAGAGTTGTGAGTTGATTAGATAATCAAACATGCATGAAACAAAGAAATAAAAATAAAAGGAAACAAATGTTAGAAAAACTTGCAAGAACTAGAACCATGAAAAATGAAAATGACAATCATATAGCTACCAATGGATCAGTGTATTGATAGGCTAGCATCGTAGAGAAAGACATGGACTTATGAATCCCTCTTCCTCCTTGGGAGGGATCTTGAGTTCCCTAATAGAGATATCTTCTCTTCATACAATAGAAAGTAACAATGGTGAAGAAATACAATGCCAATCCTCTCAAGATGTGAGTGGAATGGCCCTTGTTATAGTGCTTGAATGATTCAAAGAGAAATGAGGATTCTCCAAGAAGAATTCTTGCAGCATAACAATACCTTGAAATTATAATTTTTCTAGCACACCCATGGCACATATTTATAGTGTCCATTCATGGAAAGATATAATTGGTTCATAATTTGAACAAGGGGCCTTTTAGGGAACTTCCTA
>JZKD02S1594726.1:0-10071 GCA_000966675.3 Picea glauca | reverse complement strand
AGATTTTGAAGGGCCCGATCCACAAGGCTTCAAACTTGTTGTGCTTCCCTCTATCCTTCTTTGGCGTGTCCCATTTGAGTACTAGATATCCCAGTTGTAAATCCTCCTTATTGTTCTTCCTGTCGAAGGCATGCTTGATTCACTGCTGACGGTCATGCGCTCTGTCTATCATTTGTTCTCTTGTCTTTTGCACTTCTACCATCTGATGTATCCTTCTGATCATATCATCAGGCTCTTCTTGACAGTCTTGGAATAATTTTTCCACAGGCAGGGCGAGCTGAGAAGGGAAAATGGATTCAACTCCATACACAACATGAAAAGGAGCAACACCCAGAGACCTCTTTTTTGTCACCCTGTCAGCCCACATAGTGAATTTGAGCTTTGAATCCCATGCCTTCTTACTATCCTCCAATAGTCTTTTAATGATCTTGATAAGGATCTTGTTGGAGGACTCTTCTAATACATTGGCTTGGGGTAGTAAGGGGTAGAGTGGATTAATGAAATTCCAAACTGCTTACAAAATTTGATCAATGGCTCAGACTTGAAGGTTGTAGCGCTATCAATGATGATTCTATTCGGACAACCAAACCTAGCCATAATATATTCAAGAAAACCAATGATAACTTTCTAATAAGCACTCCTTGTGGGGATAGCTTCTATCCACTTGGTGAAATAATGTGTTGCAGTTAAGATCCACATGTGTTGACCACTCGAAGCAGGATGAATTTCCCCAATAAATCTAGGCCCCACTGTTGAAAGGGTCCTGAAGCTACTACAGGCTTCAAAGGAAAAGACTTGAGCTATTGTTTCCCAGATAATTTTTTACATTTGATACAAGCTCTAACCTTCATAAAGACATCAATGAAGGGAGTAGGCTAGTAGTACCCAGCCTTGAGAATTGTATGGGTTGTGGTCCTCCAAAAATGATGTCCCCCACATAGGCTTCTATGGAAATCAAACATAATCTTTTGGGCCTCCTGTTGGTCCAAGCATCTTAGAAGCACGCCTAGAGGGTCTTTCCTTTCTCCTTCCCATACCATCTAGAGGCCTTAATTCTTGCAGAAAATATGTAACATCTTTATACCAGGTGCATTCTGATAGTGGAGGGCTATCCTATGGATTTTTATCAGAAACCTCAACTTGCTAATCATTTGAGCAAGTGTTGATGAAGTTAACCCCCAAATATTTACAATTTGATTCAGCCAATATCTTGGCTAAACCTTGACCTTTAACTAACTTGGTGGGATTTATTTCCATATCAAACTCAAGGATTTTGGCAATCCATTTTCTCCTTCTCCCATCTATGTCCGAATGAATAAAAATGTCCTTCACAGAAGCTAGGGACATATGAAATGATTTTTGAATGAAAAACATAGAATCTGAAATATTTGAGAGATTTCACTAAGGCATAGGCCTGTTTCTCCATGATGTCATATTTTACCTCGGCATCCCTCAGTGCTCTGCTGAAAAAGGAAAAAAGCTGCTCCATCCCTTCAGCATTTTTCTGCAACAAAACCGTTGCCACAGTATCAAAAGAAGCAAAGGAAAAAATCAAAAAATCCTTGGAATAATAGGGACTGATTAGCACAGGTGCTCCAGTAAATTCCCTTTTAATTTTTTCAAAGGATTCTTTGGGCTCAGCAGTCCACTTTACTTCATTTCCCTTTCTGAGCATGACTGTGATATGCTTAACCAATTCAGCAAAATTTGAAACAAATCTTCTTAAAAAAAATATTTTGCCCAAGAAGGACTTAACTTCATTTTTGGATCTAGGAAGTGATAAGGTTTGGATATATTCTACCCTACTTGAATCAATTCTGACCTGCTCAATTGATACTATGTTCCCCAACAATTTTCCCTCTTGCATGGAAAATAATGACTTTTTGGGATTTAGGGGGAGACCGAATCGTCTGCATTTCAAGAAGACCTTTCTCAGATGATAGAAATGCTCTTTATCAGATCTGGAAAAGACTATTATGTCATCTAGATAGATGACCACGAACTTAATGTTTTCCCCAATGAAGACAATGTCCATGGCTCTCTGAAAAGTTGCTCCTGCATTCATTAATCCAAAGGGCATTTTAGCATACATGAACATGCCCCAAGAAGTGGTGAAGGCTATATTTTCTCTATCTTCAAGCATGACATAGATCTGATTGTAGCCATATAATCCATCAATCATGGAAATCATGGATGCACATGTCACCCTTTGCAATATGTGTACCATATTTGGAAAAGGGTAGTTGTCCTTCTTTGAGCTCTTGTTCAGGTTTCTAAAATCGACACAAAGTTTGATTTCTCCATTCTTTTTCCTCACCAAGACTAGGATGGCCACCCATTCATAATATCTTAAGGGGACAATGATTTAGGTGTCAAAAATCTTCTTTACCACCCTTTCCATAATAGGCAGTACCATACGATTTATTTGTATTAACTTCTTCCTAAATGGCTTGGCCTCCTCTTTCAATGGGATCTTGCGTTCAATGACACTAGTGTCATATGTTCTGAGGTCTTCATATGTCCAAGAAAACACATTGGCAAATTCTTTTAATAACTCCATATATTCGTCCCTCTACTCTCTTGATAGCCTGCTTGATAATTTGACAAATCTTGGATCATGCTCTGTGCCAATATTTCACTCAACCACATTAGCATCATCATTTGAGATTTTACCTTTCACTGCCACATCATTTCTGTCAAAAATCCATTCCAAAGGAACTAGTCCCTTTGGGATGTGATTGTTGGGTAGTTGGACAATGTGATGATCAACAATCTTCTTCAAGAAAACATCAGGATGGGGCTCTATTTCAGAGTCATCATCTTGATCAATGTGCAATACAGAAAACTCCTCAACAGCTTCCAGGAATATTTTGATTTCAAGATCATCCTCAAACACTCTCCAATGCTTGACATTGTCAGGTATAGAGGATCTATGTTTCCCGTCTACATCATAACTGAGTTTAGGTGGAAGAGGGACTTTGAAATTGCTTTCTAAAACATCCAGAGAATCGGCCATGACTTTCTTTTCCCTTGGAATAAATGAAATTTTGAAAGCCGATAAAAAACTATCAATGAGGTCGCATACTTCATTTCTATAACTTTTGAGCCGAGGGTGTTTGGCCTCATAAATATTTCTGATCTTCTGGACAATCAACTCAGCATCCCCAAACATTGATATCTCTTCAATTCCCATGTCCTTTGCAGCACTCAAACCCAAAATGAGAGCTTCATACTCTGCCACATTATTGGTAATTTCAACTTCTAATTTGTATGATAGAGATATGGTTTCCTGAGTAGGGGAAACAAAAACTACTCCAACACCAGCACCTTCTCTAGAAGAAGCTCCATCCAAGAACATTTTCCAAACATAGGTAATTGGAGGGGAATATTCACAAAGAGTAATGGAGTTTATGATCTCAAGAGGAGGTTCAGGGGAATCAATGAGCTGCAATAAGCTAGATCCCAAATCAGTATCAAGGGAAAATATAGGATGTTTAGTGGGGTCTGCTTCATCACTGATAATGTAGGTCAACTGAGCTTCTCTGTATAGTATTATATGATCCCCTCCAAAAACAGGAATGGTAGCATATGTAAGGTCCATCTTCAAGGTTCCCCCAAGTCTTTTTATCCAACATCTTGACAAGAGCATGCCAAACTTGAGAGGAACATCAGCCACCACGATATCCATGACCACACTCTTCATGGGCAGCTGAAACTAGGTCACAAATATATCTTTGATGACTCTAAGACATTGCACTCTCCTTGAATCAAAAGAACACAAATTATTCTATGCTTTTATGATTTCTAATCCGAGTTCTTCCATGACTGTTTTGGGCATGAGATTATGATATGCCCTTGAATCCATCAAACAGTTATGTAGCACCTTATCATGTATGTTTAGTGATGTGTATAAGGGAGCAGATGAATCATCTATATATTCCACCATAGGACCTAAGATGATTGTTGGCATTTCGTCTTGGATATTTACTGAGTCTGTGGAATGACAGGGTGGTTCGGGCTGCAACAGCTTAGAGAGGGACCTTTTGAAGTCTTCATGCTTGACTAGCTCTAAAAGGGGGACAAGGATTCTGATCTTCTGAAGTTCATGCTCAAATCTAAAGGAGGAAGGGTGCCTCATAATTTCTCTCACCTCTGGAACAAGGTCTTTAGTTATTGGTGGGGGATTCTGAGCTTTCTTTTCTTTTTTGTTGTTTGATGCATCTTTAGTGGACCTTTCTTCTATGGAAGGTTGATCAGGGATGTTGGACTTCCCTTCTTTCTTCTTAGACCGGAGTTTGTATTTATTGGGACTATTATTGGTCTTCTCCCCCTTTCTTAGCTCATTTATTTGATTGTTCATGAGGGACTCCTCGTAGGCAGATTGAGTTAAATGGGGAAAAGGGGAGGTGTCTCCAATACAATGAATTTCAAGGTCAAGCTCCTCTTCTTCCCTCTTCTCATCAATAACAAGGTTGTTTTGAAGGGGGGTTTGAATTTTCTGATCATTCCTGTCTCTGTCCCTTTGTTCCCTTGGCATAATCTGAGGAGCATTGTTATTTAGTCTCCTGAAGTTGCCTCTGTTATCAACATTTGGGACATTCTTGTAACCTTGCTTCCCCTCGAATTTCGTTTTCTCCATTTCTGTAGACAAGGACTTCACCATCTTGGTCAAATCATCTACTTGAGGGTGATATGCAGAAGAACCATAGTTTGAGGCCTCACATATTCCTCTTCCTTTTTCTCTGTCAGCTTTTCTCCTAAGCCTATTAACTGCTAACACATTGGATTCTACCTCTAAATTTTTGTCTTGCATATGAGCTAGAGAAGTAGCTCTTCTCTCTTTGAGAAGGATGCAGAAATCAAGGTCAAAAGCACTACATAAGTGATTTTGGCAGAGGCTTTTGTAGGCTTTATCTCAGTAGGGATCTTATTGTACATCTTGTTGAATCTTTTGGAGAAGTCGGAGACAGATTCTCCCTCCTTTCTCTTTAGGGACCCAAACTCTATGATATAATACATAAAATATTTGTTGTCCGCCCACTGCCTTAAGAAGACATCATCTAGAGCTTCAATACCAGCAATAGATTCAAGGGTCAAACCTCTAAACCACTTCCTAACCTCACCATCAAGGCTCTGGACAAATATTCTCATCCATACATCTTCATTTTCAATATTTTGAGTGTCTGCATAACTGTAGAAGGCAGCAAGGTTATGTTCAGCAGTTATGTCCTCTTCTCGAGTGAACTTAGGCATATATTTCAGGTAATCTCCTGCGGGGAGAGCATTCATTGGTTGAGGTTAGACCAGGGGACATATCTTGCAGCCACTATGGAATCCATCCTGCTTTTAGGAGGATTAGCACCTGCCATAGGGATATGAGGTGGAGGAGAACTAGAAGGAGAAGGTGTTAAAACAGGGGAGACTGGAACTGAGCTTCTGAGAGGAAAGGGAAAAAATAGAGGATTGGGAGAAAAGGATATCAAACTTGGGGGAACATAGGTTTCCCTTTCTGTGAAATTAGTAACTCTAACAGGAGGAGGAGTGGTAAATCCTAGGGTATGAAAATCTTCTGAGGCGTTGGGTCTAAACCACGGTGCAATTTTAGGATAGAGAGAGGAGTGACAAGGATTTCTCCTTCCACTCCCAGAATAGGAGGAGGAAACTCAACAAGAACACTCCCAAAGTTTAAATTTTAGGGAAATCCAACAGAAGGTATAACAGAAGGCTGAAAATAAGAAATTGGAATTCCTATAAGATAATGAAAATCATCAGAAATACCTGGTTCATTAGTAGAAGTACCTTGATTAAGGAACTTTCCCTTTCTGATAATTTTCTCTGAGTCAGCTTCAGGTGTTGCCAAAGTCATATGTGGAGTAGACCTCATATGTCTGCCTCTGGAAGCCACAGATGGAACAGTGGAGTCACCTATGGATTCACATCAATGGGGTCACCACAGTGGAGTCGCCAGGTGCACAGTTGCAATCTTGATGTACTGGGTTATGATGCACTTTCAGAACCAGTAAGTTTGTCATTCAATCCTAGGGAAAATCTTCAACTTCGTCCCTAGCAATGATGCCAGAATTTTTTTCACCAAAAGTCACCTCTGGATTGTGTCAGAGGTAAGCCTGATACCCATCAGTTTGTATGTCACAATGAATAGTTTTAAAGGGTGGTCTAATGGATACAGACTCTTTATGGTATCATTCTAACTCAGAAAACTAGGTTGGAACGCATAGGCAAGTGAGGTCTTGATCTAAATTCAGTCAGTAATTTGCAGTATAGTGGTGAGTATGGGGAAAATCTTAAGGAGAACGAGATGGTCTGCTTTGAACATCAAGTCTTCCAGCAGCCTGAGGAGGAAAAGCTCCAAATACAATATCCTCTTGAATTTAAAACTTCAAGAAACTGAAACCGCTATAACAGTAATGTAATCAAACATACATTACAATACAGTCATAGAAACCCGACTGAATCCTCCATGCCCAATCTCTCAGTATCAGAGGGAAAAGAGAACAAAAGAAACCGATTAAAACTGGTAGCAATGCCACTGTGATCAAACCCACATCACAAAAACATAACTACCCTCGACTGGATTATCCATGCCCGAGCATTCTAACACAATAGTTATACAAAGATGAAAGGAAACTGACTTTCATTAAACAAGAAATCTGAAATATATATCGTAACCAGAGAACCAGATGCCTCATCAAAACTTTACAATTGGGATCTTAGCTCTACCATCGACCATAAAAAAAATATGAGAATGACTCCTAAATACTCTGAGCCAAAACTACAGAAGGGAGTTCAAGTCATCGCAATGAAGGTGTTACATCTGCACACCTCCTAGAAGAATGTGTGTGTAGTCTCTGTTCAGACGTGAACTTTGCCAGACACAATCATGCTTCAGAACGGGCCTGCGGCTGAGTGGACTAAATGATGGTCCTTTCCTGGGATTTCCATTTATGGTGGAAACAATGTTCAACCACCATCACCTATTTTAATAACTGCTTCCTTGGGATCGAAGAGCTCCAAATCAACTTTGTATATGAAGGACGTGGTGGTTTCTCATTGGCCTTCCGCTGCTTCATTGGACCACTATAAGGGGGCCCAGTTGGCAGATGCGGACGAGGATCTGGCAGTGATGATGGTGCGATTGATGTGGAGGTGAGACGAGATACGACCATATGGACAGACATGGAAAATGGAAGGTGATAGGGAAAGTGCAAGCATCAAAAAACGTGGGTACTACGCTAGGCAGGTTAAAGGTGAAGTGGCACAGGGTGATGATGTCGAGGAAAAGGAAAGGTCACAGCAGTAGGGGGGATGGGGACCATTTGCCTAGATGGAGGTGAGTGGTAGAACACCTGGCAGGAGATGATAGGAGAGAGTGATAAGGGGACGTGACCCGAAGGTGGGTGGAGGACAGGTGTTCCATAAGGAGACGAGGAGGGAGAGCGGACGATGTGATGGGTGGAAGAGAGAGATGGAGTGGAGGACAGATGGAAACAGGAGGAAGAAGTGGTAAGGGAGAGCGGTAAGTGGGCTATTCTGGAGGGGGGGTTGGTAAGAAGTTTGGAGCGGGGAGGGGTCTGAAATGACGAGAACGTGCCACAATAACGGTGGGCTTGATGGGGAAATCATTTTTCTGACTCCCCCCCCTTTTGTTAAAGGCAGAATGTTGGGGGGGTCTGGTATGGACCACACACCGTAGATCTAGGAACGCAGATATCAGTCACCCAGATCTATGCGTCGATTAGCACAATCGTGACCAGTCCCAAAAAACTTAGGATAACACCATTTTGTGGTTTGTTTTCCCCCTTTTCTTCATTTCTTTCACCAAGGGGCCAACTTATTAGGAAAAACACCCTTTTACAAATTAATGTGATAACACTAACAACAACTATTGCATGCATATTCTTCCAAAATAGAGGTACAGGAAAGCAGACCCTATTTCCTATATGAGAACTAGAGCCAAGGAATATGCCCAAGAGTATTACATCCATGAGGAGGATATCAAAGGTATGCATGCGATCATGGGTAATGTTGAGAGAGAGTCTAATGGAATAAGAGACAAGTAATAGCATGTAACTATGAGAATATTGGAAAGAGAAGTGCAAAGATATGGTGTTGATAATGAAAATATCATGAAATATCAGGAGGAGATACTTCATATCCTGAATATGTTGCAGAAGAAATTCAAGAAATATTGTGGCACACAGAAATAATTTAGTGCAAGGAAAGTAGAAGTATATATATCTCATGATAGGAGAGATGATCATGGAGGATTTAGACAATCAAGGAGTTCTAGTAGGCATCATCATCATCATTCTCCAAGGCACTTGACTAGAAGAGCATATCCATGTTCAAAGTCGAAAAGAATCCCAAGTATGTCTCCTATCAAACATCAAATGAGGATACATGGATTAGATATCTTTCAAGGGGAGCTTAGAAAGATCAAGCCACCATCATTTGATGGAGAGAATGGTAAGGGAGAATATGCAGAAGCATGGTTGCTTGGAATGAGAAAATATTTCTAGTTGCATGATTACTCATCAACTGTAGAAGCCAGTATTATAGCCTATCATTTTCTAGGAAAGGCATATATTTGGTGGGATCGGCTTAAGCATGTTAAGCAACTCGATGAGAAGAGAATTTCTTGGAATCAGTGTAAGAAATATTTCCAGCAACAGTACTTGTCAAAACAATATTATGATAAGAAGATGCAAGAGTTATTTGAAATCAAACTTGGGAACATGACCATGGATGAATATAAGAGGAAATTCTCATAACTTCTTAGGTATGTGAGTTTCATCGGAGATGAAAATGTAAAAATTCATGGGTTCTTGAGTGGATTGCCATCCTTCTACAAGGATAAAATTTAGTTTGATGAGCCCTCGAATTTGGAAGAAGCCACAAGAAAGGATAAGTATTTATATGAGCATAAAAGAGGAAGGAAAACTTTCCAGAAGGCATGGGATGATAAGAAGAAAGGAAATATGGATCAAAGGAATAAAGGATTAAAGCCACCTTTCATCAAGAATAGATCTCAAGTATGTCAACAATGGCATCCATCACAAGGTGAATATAAAATGACATATTCCTTGTGTTACCCATGATTTTGGTCATCTTGATGGTGTATTGATGATGGTGTACTCAGGATCCTAATAAGAACTTTCTCCTGAGAAAAGTGACATTCATCTCTTCCCAGAAAACATATTTTTGAAGAGAGTTTGCAGGTTGCTTATATCCTAGGGTACGAGAATGACCCATTCTCACAAGTTGCTTTCAGCTAGGGTGCGAATTTCTCGCACTATGATACATAGCTAGGGTGCGAACTTGTTCTCGAGCTTGGAAAAAGATGAAGTCTCGATGTTTCTAGAAGGGAATCTTCTAGAGAATGGGTTGGCATCCGAATGGTTATCTTTTTACTGGTTTCCCTGATATTGTGGGATCATTCTTATCCAAGTAATCATCTCATCCTCTCCTATATATTGATGGAATTCTCATGGAAAAGGTTAAGCAAGATTCATTGGAGAATTGGTAAAAGAATTGTGTGAAGGACCTAGCTTGAACAGGATCTTGGAGACTCTAGCAAGTCTATCAAGAGGAATTGGATCTTCTTCATAAAAATATCGAGCAAGTGTGTGTGTGTTGGAACCAAGAGCCACCGAAAGGAAGCTTGCGACATCAAGGCGATCAGGTTGTATCTTCTAATTTCGATTAATATGATACAGCGACATGTCCTTTTCCCATAAATTCATTCTTACTTTATTGTGTAATTCCTTGATCATACACATAAGTTGACGATTGAATATATTTTGCTATATTCACTTTGGTTGGTTTATGTTGTCTTGGTCTTGACCTCACGAAAGCACCGGAGCGAACCGGGAGCAACAGAGACCCTAGGAAGTGATACAAAGGTATGTTACTTGTTGTTATCCACATTTTTGGTCATTGGGATGATGTCATGATAGTGCCATGATAATAGAAAATCAAACTCTTCATTAATAACATTTTCATGAGAAAGGTTACACTTGTCAGTTTCCAGAAAACTTAGTTTAAAAGATAGTT